>CAUYSK010095051.1:0-51639 GCA_963575035.1 Avahi laniger
GAGTTATGTTTAGTCAACTAATGTATGAAAATCTGTCATCTTATGAAGAGACTTCTGTTTGGAATACAAATATGAAAACTTGAACACACTGGCTGCCACACTAGAAAAAAAATTTTTTTCCTTGGAGCCGTGATGTTTTATGACAAAAATAGAATAAAAACTTCAAAAACAAAATAATCTTTTCTAATTTAATGAAAAATTTGTTGTTTTTTATTGTTTTCTGTGCATGAGTTACATGCAACTTGAAAAATAATTCATGCCGCTCCCAAAGTAAAGAGGCATGTGAGTAACATATGCTTCACGAGGCCCTGGGCTCAAAACTAGTGTGAGTTAAATACAACTCACATGGCAGTTAATGTTAAGTGGGGCAAGTAGCTATGTATAAAAATATCTACCTCTATTCCCATATTATAGGCTGCTCTTTGGTAGGCTTCCCTTCACTGGCAGCTTCATCAGTAACACATATGTCCGGTATAATATAAGGCAGAAATTATTGTAATAAGCCCATTTGAAGGCCATATCCAAAAGTGACTTGACTCTGTTCAGTTCATTTCCGCAAACATTTACAGAATGCACTACATCTTCCAGGAACCCTAGGGAAAATAATGAGAGCTAAGTCGTGAGTTGGTTGATACAAATTTGGAGCATATTTAATATTAAATATAACTTATTAATATAACTTATAATATTAAGTATAAAATAAAGTATAATACAATGTAACATTTAATAGGTAGAATGGATTTGCTACCTTGGTTGGGCAACTCATGGCCTTCCTGAGTTCCGTGAACTATAAATCATCCGCCCTGCTTATTTAATATTGTACAAAAACTTGTAAGTTATAAATGTATGCTGACCTCTTTTAAAACTGTAAAATATTGTAAAATACAAATGGTGAGATTAAAATAATAATCAATATCATAATAAATTAGTAAACAGTGGCATGAGCAAATAAAGGGGCTCAACTCTCAAGTATTTTTTGTTTTGCCATCCAGAATGTATCACTAATTAGCATGTCTTTTAAACATGCTGTGGTCACCCATAATGGCAGACTGTTCAAACAAGGATGGCTTCCAGTGGCAATCAACTAAAAATCCACACTGTGGAAACGTTTTCCCATAAAAATAGATCTTCTCTTATTTAAGATGAAACTTCATGCTGTGTAAAACAGTATGGAGCTTCCTCAACAAATTAAACACAGAGTTACCATATGACCCAGCAATTCCACTTCTGTGTCTGTAGCCAAAAGAATTGAAAGCAGGGACTTGAATTTGTATAGCAGTGCTCATAGTATCATTATTCACAGTAGCCAAAAGGTGGAACAGCCCAAATGGCCGTTGACTGATAGGTGGAACAGCCCAAATGGCCGTTGACTGATGAATGGATAAATAAAACGTGGCATATACGTACAGTACAGTAGCATTCAGTCTTAAAAAGGAAGGAACTTCTGATACATGCTATAACATGAATGAACCTCGAAGACATTATGCTAAGTGAAGTAAGTCAAACACAAAAGGACATTGTATAATTTTATTTATCCGAGGTACTTAGTCAAATTCATAGAGACAGAAAGTAGAATGGTGGTCTCCAAGGGCTGAGGGGAGGGGTTAGAGGGATTTATTCTTTAATGAATACAGTTTCAATTTGAGAAGATGAAAAAGTTCCGGAGATGGATAAACGGTACACTTAAAAATGGTTAAAGTGATAAATTTTATATTATATAGATTTCACACAAGAAAAATGAGATTTCATATTTCCCCCTTTGGGAACAAGAATTTAATCTGTCAGATTTATCTAATAAGTGAAAAATAGAGACTTCTGAGAGTGCTTAGGCGTTTAACTACAAAGGAGAAATTGAAATACCTCATATTCTGATAAAGTTGACCAGTGTTCATTATTCAAGAAGTTTTTGTTTTTCTTTGTTTTTAGTTAATGAGAGCAGCAGATGCGTGCTTTGCAGTGTGTAGTCTTTTGTCTTTCAGTCGCGTGACATCCAGATTTGAATCCTTCTATTTATATCAGAAAGCAGTCTGGGGGATCTTCTGAGTCTTGAAATGAAGATCACATTGTTTTTGATGTGATATGTTTTTGACGTAAAGCACTATTTTTTATTCTAGTCTTTGAAAATTGGCAATCTTTGTATAGTTATGGTAACTCTTTAAACCAGAGACTTTCACCAAGCTAAATAATAGAAAATTATTGCATCCTCGCACATCACTTTTCTTCTAAAGAATTCATTTAACTTTCACACCTTCCATCTCCTGTTGTTACTGTAGACCTGTAAGAGGGTTTTACAAATGAAGAAATGAAAGCACAGAGAGGATAAATGATTTTGGACTGTTGACACACTCGTTGGGGTGTAAATAGGACTGACTCATGTATTAATGAAAGAAGTACTTTTCTGTGCCACTAACATTCTGGGTGCTGGGATGCAAAACAATGAGAGTCCTACTTGTCAAGGAACCTGCAGGTGTGGAGAAGGCAGACAGGTAATAGGTTATCAAGGTGGAGCATGCCACAAACTCCAGTGGGGTTGTCTTCAGGTCACCCTGGAGCAGATAAGGTGGACCAAAGAATTAAACTGAAGGCCCCCAAAAGATTCCTGAAGGAGTCAAGGCTTAAGCTGAGACTTGATAGATAATCAGAAGTTAATACAGTTCAAACAAAAAAATGTAGACAAAGTCAAATATCCAGGAGCTTCTCGCTCGTAATTCTTTCCACTGAACCCCCATTGCTATGGAAAAATAAATTTGCGAAATAGAGTGTTACCATATTCATTTACTGCGTGCATTAATATTAGACACCATCTAGTCAAGCTTTTTAATTTCACAGATGAAGCATGTAAAACCTTGAGATTTAAGTCACACAGCACTGCTCTTCCATTTCAGTGAGGTTAGCCTGGCCCATGTCTGGTGCCTCCTTTCCCCGGCCTGAAGGAAGCCCATGAAACTTCAGCTCCTTTGGATGGTGTCGGTGTCCCCGAGCGTTGCTTCGCATCACCCCTGTGTTTTGTGCCTTTAGCAGTTTCACGACCAAAGACGAGCTGGCACCTCACCTACTGACTCCTGGGCTGATGGGAGAGTCTTCAGAGTCCTTCACTGCCATGGAGGACGAAGGCCAGAGGGAGTACCAGGCCAGTGACTCCGACTCCGACGGGCCTATCTTGTACACCGACGAGGATGAGGATGAGGACGAGGATGAGGATGGCAGCGGAGAAAGTAAGATCGTTTTCAAGAGATAGTGGGGAGGGTGGGTGGAAGACAGAAGCAGCTGTGTTTCATAAGGAACAAAAGCCTCATTAGGAACCAGCCGTAAAAGTTTTCTTTCACCTCATCTTCCTTTCTCAAATTAGAAACATGTCTATCCTGAAGTTTTAGCTTTTGACGATAGGTCTTTCTGGAACATGATGCCACCGGGGTGGGTCTGGCCTTCGTCTATGAAACAGATGTGCAGATTTGTATTTGTACAAAGAATCAAAGCTTTCTGATGACAGAGGCCTTTCGCAGTAAGACCAAAGATGACCCTTCCACCCTGGGCCATTCTCGAAGAAAGAGCCCCAGAGCGGGATTCATTGGCTTATTCACTGGAGGTGTTTGAGATTTTCATGCACTTACCTCTTCAGAATTAAAAACAGTCATTCATCCAATGACTGTAAGTGGGATAATATGCCTTCTAGGAAGACATGATACTAAAGTGGATATAGCCTACCAGTTATGTATAACTTAGGGAACTAGAAAGTACTGTTTTATTATATTTTTGTTAACTTTTGAGCAACATGACTCAGGAGGAATTCACTGTGGATTGAATTTATCGATTATGACAAGTTATTGTGTGCACGATTAAACAGCAATTTGTTAAATTCTTTCTAATTTGCATGGAGCAAAAAAAAATCGTTACCATCCATCTGGTATAAATTATCATTCACAGAGATTTTAAGGATTCCTGGGTAACTGAGGGTTAAAATATTGATGTAGAAGGTAGACTCTTTCCCAGCAGGGTATTACGGGGAGAAAAGGAGAACACAAGGATTAACTGTACAGTATAAGTCAAGGGGCTAAGTTTTTCAAACTTGAAAGAAAAAGCATTTTGCAATCAGTACTTTCCATGATCCACCATATCAGCAAAATAAACTTTAACTATCACTTTCCAAATGATGAGGTGATACTTCCAAGTTTTTTCATGGTGTCCCAATATTTTGCAGAACATTCAAAAAACGAATTCTTCAGTCTTTTCAGAATGAACTACAGCCAACTCAAAAGCTTTTTTTTCCTTAGGTTAATTAAGATTCCCCTCTTGCATGTGAATAAAGAATTTGGTCTGGGCTCCGTTTAAAGTCCACGCTGCGCGTGACCTGAGTGCCGCTGGCTAAAAGCCACTTTCTCTGCATTTCTGCGCTTTTCCACTCTCAGGTGCTCTGGCAAGTAAGATACGACGGAGGGATACTCTGGCTATCAAACTCGGCAACAGACCATCTAAGAAAGAATTAGAGGACAAAAACATCTTGCAGCGGACCTCTGAAGAAGAGAGACAGGAAATCCGACAACAAATCGGAACCAAGTTAGTCAGGTAATTGCTGAAATTTTAGGACAGTACTGACCAATTGCTGCTTTTCTTTCTCCCGTCGTTTCCTGCCTCACTGGGGTCCTTGTGAATGGGCACATCTGGCCTATCTGGTCTTTTAAAGTTGGCCTTGGATGGTGAACCACTCAAAGAACCTGTCCTTTGCTCCAGCAGGCCAGTGGTTTTGAGGTCTCCAAAACCTACTCCAGGGGTCAATAAACTTTTTCTAAAAGGACCCGTTAGTAAATATTTTAGGCTTTGCTGGCCAGACGGTCTCTGTTGTAGCTGCTCCACGGTGCTGGTTGTTGCATGAAAGCAGACATAAATAATATGGAAACAAATGAGTATGGCTGTGTTCCAGTAAAACTTTATTTACCAAAAAAGGTGGCAGGCTGGAGTTGGCCTGCAGACCATAGTTTGCCCAGCTCCTGGCCTAATTTGTGGGCTCCCTGGCATTCCTGTGAACCCCGTGAGGTTCTACACTGGGGGCTGGGAGGCTGTAGAGATACTGGTTAGCTTCAGTGGCCTGGCCCCATCCAACTCAGGTAACCATAGCCCTCGTATCTAAACTTCCCCCTTCCAACTTCAAATAAATGAGTCATCTGACATCGCTTCCTGCCTCCAACCGTCGTGTTAGGATTGCCGCTTTTGCCGCTAGTGACGTCGGAAGTCCATTTAACTGGCAGTTTTAATAGAAGTGAGTGTTCGTTCACACTGAAGCTCTCAGTTTTGATGATCAACTTAGCACATTTAAGAATTAGTTATTCTGCCGACTTCTCTCACTCTGCATATACAGCAGGGTACACGATTGGGAGGAGGGAACAGTCTGGAATACCAGAGCAGCATGTGGAGGTAGGAGGAAATCACCGTCCTTGCTTGGAAGAGGTGTGACGGGAGGCAGAGGTGCATGGAAGGGTTCCGGGGGTCACTGACTGTTTCTCCAGAGGAATGGTAACCCCCTAAGAAACCTTCTTGCAGCCGAGACGTGGGAAAAGATTTCGGGGACAGCAGCTGTGGCGTCCATATGAAGGGACGTCTCAGCCTGCCAGAGGATCCAGGAGGGGACCGAGAGGGTCTCTGCGCAGGAACCAGTGCTCTCCTCAGTCCGGTCTTCTCGCTGCAGCCCTCAACTTTGACCATTTACTGCCCTAGGAAAGAGACAGCAGCAGTAACAGGAGCGAAAGCGATCAACAGTATCGAGCTGGAAAGATCTACAGGTTTAAACTTGTCATCTCACCAAGGAAAGACAAGGGGCCTCTCTGAGGCCCAGAGAGATTAAGGAAATTTCTCAAGGACATGCAGTTACTTAGTAGCAGAACTGGGATTAGAATTTCATTCCTGGGCTCTTTGCCCAATTTTCTTTTTCATACTTTCCGCTGTTTTGTACTTTCTACACTATGTAAGAGAGTGTATGCTTGTAGGTTTTTTGTTTGTTTTGTTGCCCTTGTTTATGTTTTGCAGTGAAGAAAAATTTAAATCATTGAATAATATTCGCATGAAAGAATAATGCAACATAAGGTGTATCCCTTAAAAACAATATCATCATAGTTTATTATAGTAAGGGGTAAAAAGATGAATAATTATATACCCATCTCAATAAATGTCAAGGTGGCATTAAAGAAGATTTGGGGTGTCTTTGTTAAAATCCTAAACAAATCAGGAGTAGAGGGTTTTTTAAAAATTATGCTAAATATCTTAGTATACGGAGAAATCCTAAAGTCGTTTTCTTTAAAAATAGAAGCAAAGATTTCCCACTCATTGTACTAAAAATCTGGTCACAATTATTTGTAGTGAAGAAAAGTTATAAATATAAATTATGGCAAAGAAATACTGTTATCATGTCCAGTTATATTCCTAGAAAACTCTGAAAAATTGACCACAAATTGTTATATATAGTAATTTCAGCAGGTTCACATGATATAAGATTAATCTATAAAAATCAACATCATATTCATATAACATTGACATATAGCAAAAAAATACCATGAAAAAGGGAAGTTGTATTTATAAGTAGCAGCAACAACCACATTTTAAATACTAAATTATTCATTTAACTTAAGGCCCAAGAAATCCATTTCCAGAAAATCGTAATGGAACAAATGAAAAAATACATGAGTGAATGGAGAGAGAGAGTAAACATTTCTATCATTGAGAAAAGTCAGCAGACAGGTTTATCAGATGTGTGGGTGGCATGAAGTTCAAAGGATAACAGAGGTACTTTGTAGAATCAGGGCATAAATGATGTGTTAATTCTGTAAAATGAAACCAAATAGAAATAAATGTCACCTTTTTCAGTGTGGGCCAAAGGAAAACCATCCATCAAGACAGGATGAGGGGCTTGTGGCCAACGTTGGAGGCCCTGATAAAGTTAATGAGAATCACTGTGAGAGCCATCCTGGGAAGTGGCTGTTCGACATCAGAGTGTAGGCTTACCCAGAACTGGCAGAAATACAGTCTGCAGAGCAAGGCAGGGGACAGCCCCTGGTTGGCTGAATCTGTAAAACAGAGCTAACCAACCCAACAGCTTGGGAAGATTAAAGGTGGTGATACATTTAAAGTACTTTAGTGCCTGGATCATAGCAAGCACTCAATACAATTAGTTTCTTATTATTAATTTAAATTATTATACATCTCTTAAACTGTTAAAGCATATCTAAAAGTTAAACCCAATGTTGGCAAGTTTATGGGAAAATAGGACATATACATTGCTGTTGTGCAGTATTTCTGAAGATTAACAATATGATAAAAGAATTATAAAGCAGTCTTTTTTGTTGCATGGTAATTCCATTTGGGGGACTACATAAGAAGGAAATAATCCAAAAGGAAAAAAAATGCTATGTTTTACAAAGATGCTTATTACAAGGCTATTTATGACAATGACAGATTAAAACAAGCAAAGTGCCTAGAAACAGAGGACTGATGAAGAACATCGTGAGAGGTTGATACCGTGGAATCCCTTAGAGCATCAATTTTCTAACTGCTTCCTCAAGGATTCCTTGGAGATGATACACAGGTGTCTACTGGGAGAGCCAGGAAAGTGTAGGTGTGTGTTTGGGCTGAGATGGGAGGAGACTTCTCTATCCCAGGTTTAACCATCCAACTGAGACATCTTCTGTCTCTCTTATAAATTAGGATTCTACCCCAACACCCAAAAGTTTGAAAGCCTTTGTAAATATGCACACAGACTATATCTATCAAAAATTTTAATGGAGCAGGGTTTTTACTGTTATTAACATGTAAATTTTACAGGATTGGTTTTCTACAAACACTGCACATCTAATCATTGTCACTGAAAGATAAATTACAGTTCCAGACTCAGGGAACTCCATGTCTAATGAAAAAGAGAGAATTATACAATATATTGCATGGCATAGTCATGTGAAAAGCACAAGAAACTAAGTCAAAGGAGCTAGGTATGAATCCTGGCACCCACCTTCAGTAGTGTTTTGTCTTAGGCAAGTTAATCTCTCATTTCCTCATCTGTAAAATGGGAACTGGCTGCTACCTTGCTGAATTGGTCTGAGGTTTCAAGACAGTGTAAGTTAAGCACCTAGCACAGTACCTAGGACTTTAAAAGTATGAGTAAATAATAGCTATAATTATTGTTTTTATAATTACCTGTGTGATAAATGCTTTAATAGATGTATATAAACCACTGTATATGGGCAAAGAATCAGGAGCCTTTAATTCTCACTTGCAGGAGAGGTCAAACATTTACCTTCAAAGTACTGTTTTAATCATTTGTAAGATTTCAGTAGGTGGAGAAAGAGAGAAAGGTATTCGAAAGGGAAGAAACTTTATAATTATTAATAAACGAAGGATGGTATATTGGGAACATGATATAGAATACAGCATGTAGGTAGTATAGACAGGTAATATAAGGGTACTTGAGGGGCACAGTGTCTGGCTGGCATAGATGTTCACTGGGTTCTTTTGTGGACTCAGTTACTTAAGTTAATTTCAGGGTAGCTCTGATGAAGATTAAATTTTAACAAAATTTTTAATGTGATATTTAAAGTACCATTGATGTCTATGCTTCATACCATTTCTGTCATAGCTATAAATATTTAGAATTGGTCGTATCTTTTATTAAGATTACCTTTCATGTATATTAATTCAATTCAGCCTACGACCAGAGAAAGTTTTTCTCTGTGATTAACAACAAATTGATAATGTAAACAAGACCAAGAACTAAGTTATAAAGGGTTATTAGGACATTCAACTTTCTTATACAAATAGATAGCTACTAATCACGAATGAATCTGGATTTTCTTGAAGGCAGATGGAAAGGTCCTATAACTTTATATATAATAGATTCATTTGAGGTCCCAAAAGCAGTCACTGTGCAGTATAGATTGGTCATCTACTGAGTCAATGTGAACTGGTTTTTCTTAAATTTATCTTTTTATTTCTGTTTTTTAGAGACAAGGTCTTGCACTGTAGCCCAGGCTGGAGTGCAGTGGTGCTATCATAACTCACTGGAGCCTTGAACTCCTGGGCTTATGCAATCCTCCTGCCTCAGCCTCCTGAGTAGCTGGGACTCTAGGCACCCACCACCACACCTAGCTAATTTTCTTTTTACTTTTGTAGAGATAGGATCTTGCTATATTGCCCAGGTTGATCTTGAACTCCTGACCTCAAGTCATCCTCCTGTCTCAGCCTCCAACGTAGCTGGGATAACAGACATGTGCCACTGTGCCTGACTGTATGAACTCTTGAGCAGCAGCCTATTTTAGACTCTAATGATTTGTATATTAATCAGGCTTTTGGCTAAGCTGCTGTAACATAGACCAAAAAGTACAATGGTTCAACCAAGGTATGTTTATTTCTTCTTCACACAAGGAACCCAGGTTTCTTTTGTCTTGTTGTCCTTCCATCCCCTTGGATGGTCTCATCTGCATAATCAAAGCTGGCTCACATCACCAGTAAGTGGTATAAGTGTAAGTTACGGCCTGTGGAAGAAGGAAAGAGAAAAAAGGGAATATGGACCCAATCATTTTAAGAGTAAAAGGTAGAAGTTACCAATATGATTCTGGTCACATCCCATTGCAGAAACTCACATAACCACACCTGGTTTCTAGGGAGGCAGAAGTCTGTCTATAGCCGGGCACCTAGCTAAAATTCAGGCAGATCTAGAAGGATGAAGGGAGACTGAATAGTGGGGGAGTTAGCAGTCTCAGCCACAATCTGTAGTCTCCAAACTAATGGAAAGGACACTTATTTTTTAGGTTTAAGAATTGATTTTTATTTCTCAAAACATGAAAAAATAGAACTTTGTTGTTTTATTTTGTGTCTCTTACTAAGGGGGCCTGGTTTGTAACCTGTAGTATATCCTTTTTGTCATTACAGGAGGCTTAGCCAGAGGCCCACAACCGAAGAATTAGAGCAAAGAAATATCCTAAAACGTGAGTATCCAATACTGGACAGTGATTCCTTGAGTTGCCATTACCAAACTGCCTCTGCAGATGATTGATTTATCAGCGAGAAACTATAATATATTAGCTTGCTCACAACTGACTGAAATGGCCCATTGATATCACCTTTATATATTTTAAAAAATAATCTCTTGAATTTTGTATTTCATTTTGTGGCTTTGAGCCTGATATTGCCCAGACTAGAGTTGTGGTCATGACAACTGTTTTTAAGAAAGATGAAATACATTCCATGTATTCTTTCACCCAAATGTTAAATAGAAGAAAATGTTCTAGTCAACTTGCAAATATATGTCAAAGAAAAAGGCCAAAGAGTCCACAAGGAAATAAATCAAACATTCCTATATTGTTTTTTCAAAATATAGTTTGTTGCTAGGTTTAACAAATGACTCAATTTAAAACAAATTATGGTAAAAGGCATTTTTCAATACATTTCATTTTCCCTTGTGGTAACTTTGCTTCCCTCTTGAGTTGTTTATAATTAATCCCTCAGCACTTAAAGAGTTTGCCATTCATTTTTCTACTTTATTTTCCCATTCAGTTTTTCCCTCTATTCTCTTTGATTTTACTTTTTTACTCACCACTCCAGTGGTATTTGTTGATGTTAGTGTGTTGAAGCTGTAAAACTAACAGAAGCACGGTTTGTCATGCTGTTGTGTATCAGTGTGGTTACTAACTGCAGTGAGTTAAGAAGTAGGTTATTTTTCCATTGAGCCTAACTGTAGTGTTATATTTTATTAGCCCGGTTTCAAGGGAGCTTTTTCTTGTATGAAATATCAAAGAACAGGATAGTACTACAATAGGAATGAGCCACTGGCATGGGGGTGGAAATCCTTTTCAACCAGATTTTTCGAGGTGTCTTGGCCTGATGGATGACCCCAGCTCTCCAAGATAAGTTATTTTCTTTCCCAAAGGAAAGAAAGATTTTTAGTAGCATATTATACTACAGTTGCTAGCACAAAGACAACTAAACAATGAAGATATAACAGTGAGAGGAGCAGCAATCTCCCCTGTCTATGAGATCTTTTTCCTTGGAATGCTGCTTACTGGCTGTTTGTGAGCATAATTGGAAAAGAGCCCACGGAAAGGTTTAAGTGACCATCGATGTATGGAAGAGCCGGTTTGGAGGAGGAAAAGGTCATGGCTAGAAAAGAAGGAAAAATTTGTATTTTAGCTTTTCTGAGGAAGGGTGGAAGCAACATCTAATTTTGGCAACAAAAGAAAACCATATAGACTCATCACTTTTGATAACAGGTTCCCAGGAAATACCTGTTGAATTAAGTTTTACGTAAGCTCAAATGCAGACAGATCATATACTCCTAAAACACAGAGATTATGTCTTGTTGGATGCCTGATGCAATACCTAGAAAAAAAGGAAAGCAGATTCTGGGTAATGTTTTCTTGCTCCTGTGAAACAAGTGATGCCAAACCACACTGGAGTTTGGTTATTTGAGGAGCTGTTTCATGGATCCAGAAATTTATTGCACATTGATCTTAAGTGCTGTGTTGGCTTTTATGCCCCCTGTTTTCCTGGCGTTTCGGGAAAGAGTGAAACACCAAAGTCAACTTCAGATTTGACTCCAGCCCTTTTTTCCTTCCTTCTAAGTCCATCTAAGCATGTTTATTCTGGAAACAAAAGGCACGTTTCCAGTCTGGAGTGGCTGATAACTGGCTTGTGATCTCCTGACATAGTATTGTCTGCCAAGGGAAGCAGAAGGGGGCTGGCAGAGATCGCCCCCATCTTTCCCTGAACGGTCACGGGGAGCTGAGTGGCCCAGCTTACAAACACGGCGCCTGCTCAGGTTCGCCTCTGGTTCTTTGACGCAGATTGCTCGTTTGTGTGTTTCGTCTCCTGCTTTTGTTAGAAAGCAAGAAATTCCATAATAAAATGTTGGGGAAAAATACATGCAGACCTCATTGGCTTAATACATTTTGTCTCTATAGGAAATATAGCTGGAATTACATTCACAGCTAAGTATCATAAGAGCATCTGCATCTTTTTTAAATCCCTGCCCTGTAAAAGGTGTTCCACATACATCACTTTTCCTGATCAGCAAAAGTTGGCCTTCCAAGCCACCAGAGGTTGCTTTCTGTTTTACCAATTTTAAGGAACTGGTTCTAAAGTGTAAAACTAAATATAACTTAATATACATGTCTTTCTATAAAACTCTTTTTGCCAGGCTCAAAGCAAGATGATTGTCTATTTGAAGAAAAGTCTGTGTGTGATATATATGGTGTGGTTTTTAAGGACACTTACTTAAACTAGGTCATCTTTTCTGACAGACTAGGAAACTAATTCCTAGCATAAAACATCCAACAATTTTCAAATCAATTTTATTAAATTTTCAAATTTAATAAACATGAGTCAGACAGCATTAAAGGCTGATAGCTTTCATTGGAGACTACACGACAAATTTTATTTCTTAGTATAATCTCCCATGTCACTCCTTCCTTGATTTCTTTACTGTTTTGGCGACACTAAATAAAGGTTTGGGGTTTTTTTGTTTTTGTTTTTTAAAGAAATAGGATCTTGCCAATTTGTTGCCCCGGCTGGTAGCTAGCTATTCACAGGCGAGCCTCCTTCCCGCCTCAGCCTCCCGAGTAGCTGGGACTACAGATGCATGCCACCTCGCCCTGCTGACACTAGAGTTTTATAGAAAGACATGTATATTAAGTTATATTTAGTTTTACACTTTAGAACCAGTTCCTTAAAATTGGTAAAACAGAAAGCAACCTCTGGTGGCTTGGAAGGCCAACTTTTGCTGATCAGGAAAAGCGATGTATGTGGAACACCTTTTACAGGGCAGGGATTTAAAAAAGATGCAGATGCTCTTATGATACTTAGCTGTGAATGTAATTCCAGCTATATTTCCTATAGAGACAAAATGTATTAAGCCAATGAGTTCTGCATGTATTTTTCCCCAACATTTTATTATGGAATTTCTTAAGCATACAGGAAAGTTGAAGGAATTTTACGGTAAACACCCGTCCGTGTACCTACCATCTACATTCTTCCATTAACATCTTGCATCCATTTATGCAACTTACTTTTTATGCATTTCACAGTAAGTTTATACATGTATTTTCATTTGTTAAAAACACCCACATGGAAACATGTAAAACAGCATAAAGAGAAACAAATCCACAAAAAAATGTGTCTTTTTTTGAACCCATTTATTCTAAATTGACAGCTCAAGAATATAATACTCCAGTTGCTGATATTTCTGTACTTTCTTTCTTCTCCTTTTAACTTATCCCCAAAATGCTCTGGGCAACAGTTGCTAGCCAGGCAAGGTTCCTGTAGTGCCCACTACTGTTTAACCACATGTATTATTGTGTGTTTATGGGAAATGCTTCCTGTGGCTCCTCTGAAATGTCCACCCCTCTCTGCTCTGACCAGTGTCACCAAGAGCAAGATTTGTCAATGAGCCACGTCACTTCCTTCATGAATATCCCTCCAGTCTGTTTAAAGTGACCAGAAATGTTTATATCCCACTTTATCATTAGTGCTCTAATGAATCAAAACACGAAGGAATTGTTAGAGAATTTAGCCTGTTCAACTAACAAATACAGATGTTGCAAATATTGAATACTGCTATTTTATTCAAAAGAAAAATAATTATAGTGGTAAGGAGCCTATTTAAATTTTAAAAATAAATATAATTATCCTTTCCTAGAAGAAGGAAGCATGCGTAAAACTTGGTGGAATTTTTAAGTACTAAATTTAAGGTTTAACCTTGCCTCTTGGTAGGAGATTTAACAATGACTATTTAATAAGATTCAGAGGAACAGTCATGTTGGCTTCTCTCCACCTCTCACGTTCCTCCTCTAATTTCTTTAAAAGTGCAGTTTTGAACATGGGAAATGTAAGGATGTCAGTTCCTGATGTCAAAAAAGAATTCCCACATGGTAAAATCCTATTTATTTAATTCCCCTAACTGCAGTTGACCCTTCTCTTTTTATACATCACTGGCTGTTTCCTAGTTGTACCATATGCTTAATAATGTAAAACTATCTAATTCTCCCTTCAAGTAACTAACATTTTGCATATTTAATGAAAACTGCAGCATTTGTTAGCTTCGGACTGTATTAGATATCCAATTTTTTTTAATCTTTGAAAAGTACCTTTAAAAAAATGTAGGAGGGACATATTTGAAACCTGGACTGAGTGGGGGAGGGGGGGCAAGGGCAACACATGTAACCTAAACATCTGTACCCCCATATTATGCTGAAATAAAAAAAAAATGTAGCATAATCACTATATAGGAAAGATTTACTAAAATATTTTAAAGATTCTATTTTTCTTTTTATTAATAATATCATCAAAGTTCTTACCTTGTAAAGATCTGGTTTGAATCACATGAACCACAGTATGGCAATTGTTTATTATATAATTATTGACAAGCCACAAGCTTTATCCAGCTCATATAAGGTAATTCTTTGAACCTAAGTATGTATATGAAAAGATAGATATTTTGTGAAGAAATTAGAAAAACCTACAGTACGGTCATAGGAAGAAATTTGAATTGTAACCAAATTTATTTGACACTCTCAGGCACTTAATCAAAGGATATTAACTAGTTGTTTCTTGTCTCGTGGGTAATTTCAGTTTATGTTCACTCTATCTAAATAACCAGACTAAACATTCTCTTTCTTATGAATTAAAATTAGTATTTCAAAAGAATGAGGAAACTTTTCCCTGTCCAGAGAAGGAAAATTGATAGAGAATTTAGCCCATTCAACTAACAAATACGGATATTGCAAACTTTTAATACTGATATTTTATTCACAATAAAAATGATCTTAGTGGTAAGAAGTCTACTTGAATTTTGAAAAAAATATAATTATTTTTTCATAGAAGTTTTTCTTTCTCAGCCTTTTGGTTGAGCCTTAAGTGTGATATTTTTTTTCAATAGAGTTCATAACAGCATTTTCTAAAAGATAACCTTTCGTAAGCATCAGTATCCAAGATGTAAAATTTATCAAACAGGTGATGAGCTCCAGGAAGCAACAGAGAGAAGTTCCTCAAATACGCAACAACCAGTAAAAACTGAAAGAGTGTTTATTTCTTTAAAAATTCTGAACATTTTTCTTTAAATTCCATCTGTCGGACAGCAAAAAAAATTGTACTGCTTGGTGAAGCACTAGAGGAAGAGAAGACTTTGGAAAATCAAAGTCACAAGAAAATAAATAATTTCCACCCACAGTACACCATAACACGATTTAGAACATTCTGGTTTGAAAGCGAAATCCAAAGAAATGCTTACATTCTGCTTCTATGGAAACCCAGGAAGAGCAATCAAATATTTTGGTTGGATTTGAGTGAAAATCAGCAGCTCAGACATGCATCGGATGGTTCTAATTTGCTCTTTTAATATGTCTCAGATTTTCACATGAAGGCCAGATCCAGAAGTAAAGTTTTATCTGAATTCTGGTAAATTGTGCTTGTAAGCCCAGGAGAGGACCAGGATTAGAAGGCTTTCACAGAATACGGACGGACACTATTATGGTTTTTTTTTTTTTTTCAGAATAGAACAAGAAGTTAGGAAACAAAAAGTTTAAAATTAGTAAAGTAAATAAACCAGTCCTGCAAGGGAAAAAATATATTGATGATCAATCTTTCTGTAAAATCTTTTGATGGCTTTTTAAAGATGTTGGTGAAATGTTTGATCAATGTCTAACAGAGCGAAATAATTGTGGCCTGATATGCTTTTCTGGTTATAAAATCATCTCTAGTAACTAAGTCATCACACCTTTCCCCCCTTAATAAACAGAAAAGAATGAAGAAGAGGAACAAGAAGCAAAAATGGAACTTAAACGCAGACTCAGCAGAAAGGTGATGAAATTATGATTGTTAATGAGCATATGTGTTTTGAGATATCTTTTGTTTTTTTAAAAAATACAAATCCTCTCTATATATGTAAATCTATGTTTAAGAACAGTTATTCCTGTTTGTCTGTAATCATAGACATTAAAATCAATATAATGCATACAATATGAATTATAATTATATATTGTATTAATTGTGAAAAGTTAACAGTCAAGGGTTTTTGAATTGTATTTACTGATTGTGAAAATACATATTCTGTGTGAAAATTTTTAAAAGTATGAAAAACAAAAAGAAAATAAAATCACACAAAAGTCTTCTACTTAGTGATATTAACATTTCAGTGTGTATATTTCCATTTAAAAAATGCTCACATATTCCATTTAGTCTTGGAAATATTAAACAAGTAAATATTTGCTACTACAACAGATTTGCGATTATTCCATATCAGAACTGGATGCCCGATTTATTATGTGATCTGAATCATCAGCCTGCTTGCTAGTGTTATCCACACTGACACATGGCCTACCTCCAAAACTTGAACGATTGTTCCCGCTTATTTATGCAAATATCAATCTGATGCCAGGGTCATCACTTTTTTCTGTGTTAAAATAATAATAGTCTTTGGAAAAATTAAACACCATCAGAGTTTATGTTTCATTATAAACCCTTGTGATAATAATTCTTCAGATATATCTTTCACACCTGGAAAAAGGCAGAGTGACTAAACTGTGACATCTCCGTGAAGTGTGACCCGATCCACATTTTCACGGGCTGGCTGGGGAGTCCATCTGCAGTGAAAGCATTCCAAGGCAGGTGGAGGAAACAGACCATTTCCCCTGGAAAAGTTATAGGACTATATTTTGAAAATTTTGGATTTGATTTTCAAGAAAAAAGATCCTTAATTCATTTCTCTTTTTCCTCAAAGCTCCTAAATGTCAAATAACAATCAAGCTGAATCAACTCCTAGGGATGGCTCTTCTAGCGTTCAATTGCCCTTAAGTCACCAGCTGCAGACAAGAATCTCCCTTCCCCATTGCACTAAGCTCACTTCTGTGATACATACAGACTTTTTTTCAATCCGCCTGGTCCCTTCCATGAAGCAAAAGTGCCTGTCCTTACCCTCTGCACCCATTTGCCGCCAGCACACAGAGTTTCTGGCCGTAGGAACAAGTCAGCCCAGAGCACTGATGGCTACTCTATGACTGGCACACCTGAGGCAGGATTGGATGGAGAACTTCAGACCTGTGTGACCATTGGTTACTTTCCTTTGGCCAGTTCTCAGGCGCAAGAGTTTCTCTACCTCCTCTTCCCCACCTGCCCTGAAGAGCAATATAGATTGGACAGCAACTGAGAGTATAGCAGAACCACTTAGACCATTCCCTCCCTTGTCTACTGCTTCCCAGGGCTCTGTGATGATAGAAGGAGCCATAGTTGGCATGTTCCAGCTGGTGTGGGCTCAGGGTGTGGGCCTAGACCTTCTGAGAGTCCTCGAATGCTTTGAATATTAAAGCATTGACTTAGTTCAGCCTCTGGTTTTACTCGGGAGGAAAGTGAGGCCCAGTAAAGAGACTGTTTTTGAGGACAGAGTGGGCACCTGGTGTACCACCCTTGAGACCATACCAATAAGAAGTACCTCCAAAGAGGACCACTTAGATGATAGATAATGTGGTTGTATACAGTGCACATAAGAGGGAAAAGATACTGAAAATGGACCCTATAGGTAAAACAGAGACTCAGCTCTACCTGCCTGGAAATACTGTGACACCTCTCAAAAAGGGGATGAACCTAAGTAGCAGAGAGTAGGTGCTGCCTGTTGATCAGGGTGGGTAGGTTTCTTTCCTCTGTCAGAATTGTGTCAATCTTGCTCTTGAGCTTGACAAAGGACCAAAAGAGGAAAACAAATACTCTATGGGCTGGCTAGATTAAATATAAATTATAAATTTGAACTTAACAAAGAACATAAGAAGGAACCCAAGTTATTAAGTATCTTAAAGGTTGCAGCTGATACTAAGCAGTTATGGCCCCATGAAGTGCAGTTCTCCAGTGAGGCTCCCCTCCTTGTTCCTGCACGTCAGCTTTTCGGGCCAAGGACAAATGTCAGATCGGGGCCTTGGTCCTTATTCTCTCAGGGACGGCTGTGCTGTGGGCACAGCCTTCACTGGACCATTTCTGTGTTATAACTTTGTGTGTTTCTGAATATGTAGGTTTAATATAACAGAAACAGAGATTTTTATTCTCATTTCTATAAAATTCACAGATTTGGTCTTGATAATTTAGTTGCCAAACCAGCCATCCCATATGTGGGTTACTACTGTGTCTGTGTCGCTGCATGTTCCTTGTGTTGGATATGACAGGCCTTTATCACAGTGCCAAGCAAGTTGGGGAAAATAGTATAATTCGAGTGGTTGCCAGGACTGTGACCTATCTAACAATGATGATTTTTTATAGTCTCAAAAATTAGGGCACATTGCTTTCTAGTTCTCATTAGAAATTCCCAAGATACTGCTGCTTTTCTTTTTTTATTGGATACCTGAAAGTGACCTTATTTAACCATAACTTTGAAGTGTTCTCCGTAGGAAACTTGCCACCATGAGGCTGTAAATGGTTTCCTGAACTGTGTCTTTTTCTCCCGTCCTCCTGCAGCTCAGCCTGAGACCCACAGTGGCAGAGCTACAAGCTCGAAGGATTCTGCGGTTTAACGAGTATGTAGAAGTCACCGATTCTCCCGACTATGACCGCCGGGCAGACAAGCCCTGGGCCAGGTTAACACCTGCAGACAAGGCAAGACTCCCAGAGGCTTTTGTGTCGACTGTATTGCTTTTCTGAAAGCTCCGCTACCCACTTACCCCCAACTCCGTTATCCTAGGGGATTAGATCTTATAATCTTCCAACAATTTTCTACCTCTGATAATAAAACTGCTTAAGGGATATATTTAGTAATAGCAATGTAGTTCTTTCAACAAAGTCTTGAAGAAAACTAGTTCTTAGTTACCATGTAACCTGCCTGCATTCAAACCTGGATGGGGAGGGCTTTCCCACAGCCAGAACTTACCCTTACTCTTAGAAAATATAATTTATGCAATTTATTTTAAAGGGATATGTTAACAGTGGAAAAGGTTTAATCTATATTAAAGCCGGCACACTTTTTATACAAATGGCCAGAAAGTAAATCTGTGGGCCAATCTTTGTTACTATTGCTTAGTTCTGCCATTGTAGCATAAAAGCAACTATAGACAACATGTAATTGATTGGATGTGTATGTGTTCCAATAAAATTTTATTTACAAAAACAGATGGTGGGCCAGATTTGGCTTGCAGGTCATGGCTTGCCAGCCCCTAAACTATATCACTGCACAAAGTTCAGAAAAAATGAAATATGTAGAGGGTTCTATCAATGTAGAAAAACTCTTATGAGTATCGTTCTTCCATAGCCAAATATTTGCAGCAACTATTTGTTTTTAAGTTTTTTACTTTAGGATTTTCCTAATATCTTCAAAATGAGTTCTAATTTTTATCTCTGGTAAAAATCTGGTATTAAATAAACTCACACCATACCTAGTCTTAATGCTAGAACTAGTTATTATATTTAATAATACTCTGTACTGAAACTTTTTCTTTTCTTTTTTTTCTTTTTTTTCTTTTTTTTTTTAGATACAGGGTCTCACTCTGTTGCTCAGGATAGAGTGCAGTGGCATGACCACAGCTAAATGTAACCTCAAACTCTTGGGCTCAAATAATCCTCCTGCTTCAGCCTCCCAGGTAGCTGGGACTACAGGCCTGTGCCACCGTGCCCGGCTCATTTTTTTATTTTTTTGTAGAGACAGGGTCTCGCTCTTGCTCAGCCTGGTCTCAAATTCCTGAGCTTACGTGATCCTCCCACCTCAGCCTCCCAGAGTGCTAGGATTATAGGCATGAGCCACCATGCCCAGCCTCTATCCCATACGTTTTGATGTATTGTGTTTTCATTTTCATTTGTTTAAAGAAATTTTTAAATTTCCTTCTTAATCTCTTCATTGGTCTGCTGGTCATTCAGGAGCATATTGTTTAATTTCCATGTGTTTGTATATTTTCCATTGTTCCTTTTGTTATTGATTTCTAGTTTTATTCCATTGTGATCAGAGAAAACACTTGATATGATTTCAATTTTTCTGAATTTTTGAAGACTTGTTTTGTAGCCCAACATATGGTCTATTCTTGAGAAATGATCCGTGAGCTGAGAAGAACATGCATTTCTGTAGCTGTTAGATTAAATGTTCTATAAATTTCTATTAGATCCATTTGGTCTATAGTACAGGTTAAGTCCAATGTTTCTTTATTGAATTTCTGTCTGGATGATATATCCAGTGCTGAAAGTGGATGTTGAGGTCTCCAATGATTATTGTATTGGGGTCTCTCTCTCTCTTTAGACTTGATAATATTTGCTTTATCTGGGTGCTCTACTGTTGGCTGCATGTGTTTATATTTAGAACTGTTATATCCCCTTGCTGAATTGACCCCTTTATCATCATATAATGACCTTTTTCTCTCTTTTTACAATTTTTGTCTTGAGATCCATTTTATCTGATATATATATATATATATATATATATATATATATATATATATATCAACTCCTGCTATTTTTCGGTTTCCACTGGCATAGAATATCTTTTTCCATCCCTTTATTTTCAGCTTATGTGTGTCTTTATAGGGGAAGTGGGCTTCTTGCAGGCAAAATATATTTGGGTCTTATTTTTTTATCCATTCAGGCAATCTGTGTCTTTTGATTGAAGAGTTGATTCCATTTACATTAAATATTATTATTTATAGGTAAGGACTTCCTACTGCTATGTTGTTATCTGATTTCTGGTTGTTTTGTGATCCTTTTTCTTTCTTCCTTCCTTCCTGTCTTCCTTTGTATAAAAGTGACTTTCTCTGGTAGTGTGTTTTAATTTCTTGCTTTTTATTTTTTTGTGTATCTATTGTAGGTTTTTGATTTGAAGTTACCAGGAACCTTGCAAAAAACATTTTATAACCAATTATTTTAAATAGATGACAACTCAGTTTATAAAAAGCAAACAAACCCCCCTGCTTTTTGCCTTTTTGTTGTTTCCATTTATATCTTTATATACTCTCTCTTAAAAAGTTGTTGTAGTTATTATTTTTGATAGGTTTGTTTTTTAGTCTTCTTACTCAAGATGTAAGTGGTTTGTGTGCTGCAGTTACAGCAATAGAGTATTCTGTATTTGTGTACTTACTGTTAACAGTGAATTGTATGCCTTCCATTGCATACCTTATTATTCATGTACATCTTTTCTTTCAGATTGAAGAACTCATTTTAGCATTTCTTATAGGAAAGTTCTAATGTTGACGAAAGCCCTCAGCCTTTGTTTGTCTGTGAAAGTTCTTATTTCTCCTTCATATTTGAAGGATATTTTTGCAGGATATAATATTCTAGGGTTAAGGTTTTTTCCTTCAGCACTTTGTATATGTCATGCCACTCTATCCTGGCCGGTAAGGTTTCACCTGAGAAGTCTGTTGCCAGATGTTTTGGAGCTGCTTTATATGTTATTTTTGGTTTTTTTTCTTGCTTTCCTTAGGACCTTTTTTTTTTATCTGTGACATTTGGGAGCTTGATTATTATATGTCTTGAGGTAGTCTTGTTTGGGTTAAATCTGCTTGGTGTTCTATGACCTGCTTGTACCTAATATTGATATCTTTCTCTAGGTTTGGAAAATTGCTATTACTCTTTGAATAAACTTTGTACCCCAATCTCTCTATCTCCTCTTTAAGGCCAATAACTCTTAAATTTATCCTTTTGAGGCATTTTCTAGATCTTGTAGGTGTGCTTCATTCTTTTTTATTCTTTATTCTTCTTTTCCTCTTCTGACTGTGTATTTTGAAATAGCCTGTCTTCAAGCTTAGTAGTTGTTTCTTCTGCTTGATAAATTCTGCTGTTGAGAGACTGATGTATTTTTCAATTTTTCAGCTCCAGAATTTCTGTAGTTTTAAAAAATTATTTCAATCTCTTTGTTGAATTTCTCTGACAAGCTTCTGAATTTCTTCTCTGTGTTGTCTTGAAGTTCATCGAGCTTCCTCAGGGCAGCTATTTTGAATTCTTTGTCTGAAACATCACGTATCTCCATCCCTCTGGGATTGGTCACTGGTACCATATTTAGTTTGTTTTGTAAGGTCACCTTTTCCTGGATGTTCTTGATGTTTGTGGATGTTCATTGATACCTGGGCATTGAAAAGTTCAGTATTTATTCTAGTCTTTGGGCTTACTAAAACTCATCCTTCTTGAGAAAGCTTTCCATGTATTCCAAGGGAATCGAGTGTTGTGATCTGCCTTTGGTCACTACAGCCATGTTACCACTCAGGGCACTCCTAGCCCAGGAATGCTGTGACTCTAACAGACTCCTGATGATACCACCTTGGTGGACTTGGGTCAGATAAGGGAAAATTCCCTTGATTACCAGGTAATCTCTCACTCTCTTCCCCCACTCTCCATGCTGGGCTGCTGGATTTGGGGGAGGAGTGGTGTGGGCACTCCCTCATGGCCATCACAGCTAGGACTGTGCCAGGTCACACCTGGAGCCAGCCCTATCTCACCCAAAACCTGTGGTGACTGCTGCCTGGCTACCTCTGATGTTTATTCAAAGCCCAAGAGCTCTTTAGTCAGCAGGTAGTGAATCCTGCCAGGACTGAGTCCTTCCCTTCAGGGCAGTGGTTTCCTTCTCAGCCTCCCAAGTAGCTAGGACTCCAGGCTTGTGTTACCTCACGCAGCTAATTTTTTTCAATTTTTTGGTAGAGACAGTGTCTCACTATGTTGCCCTGACTGATCTTGAACTCCTAGCCTCAAGTGATCCTCCTGTCTCGGCCTCCCAAAATGCTGGGATTACAGGTGTGAGCCACTGCACCCAGCCTGGAACAGGATTTTTATTGTGCATGTCCAGTTTTCTTCTCAAGGAAAAATAAGAAGAATTTCTTTTCAATAGGAAAATATTATATAGTTTTTAAAGATAGAAGATAGAAAAATGCAACGATTTAAAATGCCATTTATGTATAATATATTGTTTATACACAAGTGACAGATGTTCATTGGTAAACATTTGAATATGCAAAAAAAAGAAAATAACATTTATAATGCATATCAATGCATAATTTTAAGAGTTTCTATTTTCTTAGCCTCATTAAGATAGCACTTTGCATTTTAAAGTGTAGTAGCCAATCAGATGATAACCAATCAATGCCTATTCTATGAAAAGGCCTTGCTGGGTATTGTGGGGAATCTCACAAATCTAGTAGTCTTGCTAAACTACCCACATTAGGAAAGCGAAGTGGCGGGAGAAATGCCTTATTAATTGTGAACTTAATTGTGCTTATTTCACCTTTAAAATAAAGTCTTCAATTTTGGAATATATGTGCTTGGGTAGAGCACTAGAAACAGACACAAGTACAGTAAGATAGATAGACACAGACACAAGTACAGTAGATAGCCTAGTTTCCTGCACTGAGATAGATAAATAAGCTTACCCTCTGGTGACAGAGAGGAGGAGCCAGAGAAGGCCGTCGAATTGGTCTAATGACCTTGGCTTACCTGGCAGTTACCTTCCCCCTGGGAGCTTGGGAGCTCCATGGCGGAGAGGAGGGCAGGCTTTGGAGCTGGACACTTCTGGAATTGATCCTGACTTGGCCACTTGGTAGTTGTTTGACCTTGGCCAATTCGTTTAACCTGAGTTTCCTCACTAGTAAAGTAGAGCTAATTACATCGATCTTGAGAATTAGGTAGCGTATCTGTAGAGTTCCAGCTCATCAATAAATGGCAGCTCTTACCAGTATTACACTTGTGGTCAGGCTTGGGGATCCAAACTTCATTCCTAATTGGTGATATTTTCACTATTTATTGAAGCCTCAGTTTACGACCTACTCTAAAATTGTCCAGTGAATGACAATGCATGTTTTTTCAGATGATACGTAGATTTGTTAAACAGATCATTCAGTAATCATTTATCTAAAAAAACCCTCACAATATATTAAGTGCTGTCCTAGATCCTGGGGATATAAAGATGAATAAAACATACTATCTTGCCAGGAACACGCTGTCTAAACAGGTCCTAGGAAAGATTGAGATTCTAATTCTCTATAGCTGTGGCCCCCAACCCCGAGGCCATGGACCGGTCCTGGTCCTTTGCCTGTTAGGAATGGCGCTGCACAGAAGGAGGTGAGTGGTGGACGAGCAAGCAAGCGAAGCTTCGCCTGTATTTTCAACCACTCCCCGTGTCTCACATCACTGCCTCCTGTCATATCAGTGGCAGCATTAGAATTCTGCATTATGGCGAGTTGTATAATTATTTCATTATACATTACAATGTAATAATAATAGAAGTAAAGTACACGATAAATGTAATTTACTTGAATCATCCCGAAACCATCCTACCCCCACTCGTCAGGCCATGGAAAAATTGTCTTCCATGAAACTGGTCCCTGGTGCCCAAAAGGTCGGGGACCATTGCTCTATAGGATATTCTTTGGCCTGTTCATGGTTAACCTGGCAACAGAAGGAAGTATACTTCCCTCCCCGTGGCAGTGAGCTTGATGAGTAATCAAGAAATTTTCTTCATGTTCCATAGCAGAATATTATCAAAGAAATAAACAAATAAAATCTTAGTTAATTCTGGACTCACAGCTCATGCTGTTTGAGAAAACAGCAGGGTCTGTATTTCCAACAGATCACCTGTTGCTTTTTGATGGAGACTGACTAAGCAGACCTTCTGTTACCACTCACCAGTAGCCAATTTTAAACTTAGTTTCAGTTATGTTTGTTTCCCTTTTCCTGTCTATAGTTCTCATGATACCAAAAATACTACATATTCAGTCTTAGTGCTATCTCCTGGAGTTCTGTTGTTGGTTCTGCCCTAGAAATACCTAGTTTTGGCTCAATGGTTTCCTGTTGGTAATCCAACCTGGGCTCCAATCCTCCTGTCTCAGCCCACCTCTTTCTATTGCATATCTTCCGACAAAATCAGTCCCCTTTATACCATGTGAAGAGGTTATTAAGTCTAAACTCCGGTCTTCTTTGCAAAGAAGAGAGTTAAGATTATTGTACGTGGATGCCACTAACATAAAGGGTCTTCATTATTTTTTTCTCTTTTAAACCCTCTCAGGAAATCTTTCTGTTTATTCCAAGAAGTAATTCTTGGGATAAAACTGTGGTCATTCTTCAGTGAATTTTTTAAATGAGTATTACATTTCTTTAATTGCCCGTAGTCACATCTTTCTGACTTATTTTTTCAAACAACTAGTCCCATAATTTCACATCACTTTCATGGCCACATCATTCATGTCATTGACTCATCATTTCTAACTACAAACCAGCACATGCAACATGAAGGTCTGAGGCAATATTCTTGATGACATAGGTTTGGAGCTCATTTGACTGGAAGGAGTGTCAGATTTGAAGTAAGAAGTCCTAGGTATGAGCGTCATCTTTGTCACTCAGTGCCCGTTTGAGAACTAGCAACTCACGGGGCTTCTCTGGGCTTTGTATTATCATTTGTAAGATAAAAGGCTTGAAATAGTGTTCAGGTTATCAATTGCTTTGTAACAAACCACCCCAAAACTTAGTGGCTTAAAACAACTATTTATTTTCTTCAGAATCCTGTGAGTTAGGGATTTGGGAAGCTCTTAGCTCAGAGGGTTGCTTCTGATCCATGTGACATCAGGTGACGCGCTGGGGTTAGACAGTCCACTTCCAAGATGGTTTCTTCGCTAACTGCTTGTGCCTTGTTCCTCTTTGACATCTCTCCCTCTATCCACCTGGCATCTCATCCTCCAGAGCCTTTCCTTGTACCTTGGGTTCTCACAGTGTGGTTTCCTGAGAGCAGTCACCTTCTTTTTACATGGCATTTGGCTATCAAGAAACAAGAATTAGCCTAGGCAGCATAGCGAGACCCTGTCTCTTAAAAAAAGAAAAAAAAATCCAGGTGTGATGCTAGCTACATGGGAGGTTGAGACGGGAAGATCACCAGAGCCCAGGAGTTCGAGGCTGTGGTGAGCTATGATTGCACCTGTGAATAACCACTGCACTTCAGCCTGGACAGCATCGCCAGACCCCATCTCTAACAATAAAATTAAAAAAAAAAAAAAAAAGAAGTAAGAAGCAATAGGTGCCAGACCAGTTAAGGCTACACTCCAGAGTGGGATGGTGTCACCTCTACTATGTTCTGTTGTCAAATCAGTTACAGGGCTCACCTAGAGTCAAGGCTGGAGAGATAGACTCCACCTCTTGATGAGGGAAGGGTAAGGTCACATTGCAGATGAGCATGTGAGATGTGCCCACAATATTTAACTGGCTCTCTGGGGAAAAATGTGTGCCTGTGTATATGGTTATTAGTGAATTGTAAACTTTTATTAATACAAATGATGTATAGCACACAATTTATAATTGAATTGTTTTGTAAATTCCATATCTCAATTGATTCTCACAGAATGCTTTCATTGATTTTTTTTTTTGCCAGTCTCTTAGATCAGTAGCCAACCTAGTATTGTGAGTAAGGACTTTGTCTTATTTATGTTTGAGTCTCTTCAGTGACATAATCTTCTTTCATTCCAGTAGACTCTCCATAAATAAAAATGAAAGAGTTGTTAGTCACAGTCACAAGCTAAAATAATTTGTTTTTGAACAGCCTCATAATATTGATGTTTTATGGATGACTTAACAGTGTACAAAGCACTTTCAAATATGTTCTTGATTAATTCTCACACTATTGCAAAGAATTCCTTCCCCATTTTCCAGATGGGAAAACTGAGCTTTTGGAGCAAAGTGACTTACTGAGGGTCACGCTGCTATGGAGGCAATAGTCAAGACTAGAATCCATGTCTTCTGACTTCAGGTGTCCTGCTTTTCACTGCCTTTGCTGAAACCTTACATTTGGAGAAGAAATTTAAAATGGACATCGAGACAGGATCTCTGTCACTCTTCAAATTAAGATACCTCCTTTTAAGGAAGAATTTTTTATAGGTGTTAGTTGGGGAGTGGTAGAGAGCACCTTTGCTATTTCACCTTCTGGTTCTAGGTATCCATTTTTACAGGGAACAAAACAAAGTGTCCTTCCTGTTGATCTGACTTGTGAGACTAGCTGGACAGCCCTGTCCCAGGGCTCCCAGGCTCACAAACGTTTCTCTGCTTGCTTCATCTCTCCCAAAAGGCAGTAGCAAGAATTATTGCCACAGTTCCCAGTCACAGGTTCCCACAGGCACTGCAGGGGTGAGGAAGATATCTGGGGAGAAGGGACAATCCGTGACAACAGGACTCACACATCATTGAAAGGAGCATTGGAGGAAAAGCAGAGAGGTGGCTAGTGATGAGAGAGAGACCAAGAGAAGCCTCAGGGCTTCCTTTTGTTTTTTCCCTTTTGTAAAATTTGTTATTTTCCAACCACAAAGTAAATTATTTTCTTATCTCCCAGTGAAGTCACTCTCTGTGGTTTTATTGTCATTCTGTGTTTTGGCTGAAGAGTCCGTTTTGCCTCGAGGTTATGGGGGTGTTTTAATTAGCACATTTTTTTTTACATGAGTAAAACATTTCTTGTAGAAAAATTAGGAAATAAAAATAAGCAAAAAAAAATTGAAACTAAAAACCATCCAGGATTCTGCTGCTATTTGTTAACAGGTAACTAAAGTTAATATTTTGACAAATATCTCGGCTTTTCAGTCTGAATGGTGTAAGCACCTTTTCGAACACCGAACGTTGTGTGGCATGGGTTATGTGTTCTTTAAGTAGTAATGCATTCTATTTGATATTTTCTTTGAGTAGTTGTAAGAGCTATCTTGAAATTTCAAGTTCTGTTTATCTAAACTTTTCTCTTTTTTTTGAGACAGAGTCTCACTCTGTCACCCTGGGTAGAGTTCAGTGGCATCAGCCTAGCTCACAGCAACCTCAAACTCCTGGGTTCAAGCAATGCTCCTGCCTCAGCCTCCCGAGAAGCTGGGACTACAGGCCTGCGCCACCATGCCCGGCTAATTTTTTATATATATATTTTTAGTTGTCCAGCTAATTTCTTTCTATTTTTAGTAGAGACGGGGTCTCGCTCTTGCTCAGGCTGGTCTCGAACTCCTGAGCTCAAACGATCCACCCACCTTGGCCTTCCAGAGCGCTAGGATTACAGGCGTGAGCCACCGCGCCCAGCCTAAATTTTGATATTAAAGAATATATAGCAAATATCTTAAGCCATGTTGTCATGGGCAGTATGAAGTGCAGAACTTTCATAAGAGAATGATACTGTTTCTCAGAAAATCTTATGACCTGCACTTTCCTTAGGGTCATCAAGGGTAGGGGATGTTCTGTGTGACTCATAGACCAAGCTTAAGGATGAGTTTAGCAAAGGCCTCCCTTGTCTAGGACACTTGAAGGAAGTCTATCCTGGTTTTAGTTTGGATATTGTATGATATATTTATTACATCTTTACCTAGTAGAAATTAGGAATCCCTGTCTCTCTCTAAGACATTTCTTAAAAGAATGCCTGCTTCATCGCTAGTGTCTATACCAGGGAAATATGTGACCAAAATAACAATTTAACTGTTTTTTCCTGTTTAGGCAGCCATAAGGAAAGAACTAAATGAATTTAAAAGCACAGAAATGGAAGTTCATGAAGAGAGTCGACAGTTTACAAGGTAGGTAGACAAAATGAAGTTTAGCACATTAAAAAGGCTTAAGATGTTAAATTTTATGTTAGTTGTATTTTATCACAATTTGAAAAATTGCTTTAATACAGTTTATCATGAAACCATCCTATTAACATTTCTGCTTCTCCCACAACTCATCCTTGCTTGCTTTTACTGATAACCTCACAGTCAATATGGCAGTTTTAAAGATATGACTAGATAAGATTATAAATTTCTAGAATTTCGCAATAAACTCAGCTATCTCTTTTTAAGAACACTAAGGCTAATCATGCTGAATAAGAATTTCTAAAGTTAATTTTTTTTTCTTTCAAAGAAGCCTGAATCATTCCAAAGGGCTACATTTTGGTTCCTTTCTTAGTTGTATGTTCTGAGCCAGAAGACAAGTATCAACATCATTTCTTCTGTTCTTGAACAGACTCAGATGGAGAAGTACGCCCAGAGTAGATGCTGGCGAGAGTCAGTGTGGGCATATGCAGTAGACGTAACTAGTAGAATGGAAGCTGACTTTTCAGAAGATATTACTTAGAATGGGAATCCAGGTTTTACTGTGCCACAGAAGGCTGCTGTCATCCCTTTTCCCTCCGAGCACTCTTCAGTTTCTTTCCCAGGCTACTAAAATCCAAAGGGACCGGAGGGCTCCTGTAGTCTGACCCCCACGGGTGTTCTTTGTATTTCTATCTAATGGGTGTACGTGCTTTGCTCTATATAACAGATGTGTTTCTAAAAGTTTGCACACCAATCAAATCTTTAATAATTGAACTGATTTTAAGAAAATACCAGGACAGATGATAACATGAAGCAGATCACAGTAGGTCTTTCTGGAAAACAAATACTGATCCCCTGGGCTAGAAACAGCCTCGTAGGGCAGCCATACATCCTGGTGCTACTGTTCCTGCACTGGTTCCTGGTGGTGGTGGTGCCGTGTGCTGGGGAACATGTCACGGGACAAAGGAAATAGCAGTATATAACCTTGTAATTTAATAGCAAACCCCTTCCCTAAAATTCCTGGGGAGCTTTGCTCCACAGCTGTTCCTTGTATGTCAATGTCCGGGATGCAGAATAAACTCCTCTCTCTTTTAGGGGCATACTTGGCCCTTCGTATACACGGAATCAACCAACCATGATCCAAAATATTTTCAAAAATAAATAAAAAATAACAACACAGCAATAAAAATAATATAAATTTGAAAATATAGTACAACAGCTATTTACATAGCATTTACATTGTATTAGGTATTGTAAGTAGTCTAGAGATGATTTAAAGTGTACAGGAAGATGTGTGTAGGTTATATGCAAATACTACGCCATTTTTGTATCAGGGATTTGAGCATCCATGGATTTCGGTATCTGCAGGGATTCTAGAACTAATCCCCAGTGGATACCAAGGAATGACTGTATTTCTTCTTTATTTGCTTCTCTCATGTTTGATTATATATGAATGTAGGGCTTTGCAACATCCTGAATATATAGGATTTTGGTCTATTTGGGGGCTTTATTCCGTTGTGATCTACTATTGAGCCAACAATATCCCCATATCAAGCCAGACTTGTTTGTCCTCCTCTTTTTTCCCCTCCACTTCTGGGTCAGGAAAAATCCATGCTAAAATGTGAGGCAACCTGTAGTTGCCTTTTACTAGTAAAATTGATCATAAAAAGGTGGCTGGATGCTTTTGGTGACATGGAGCTGGCCGGGGAGGCTGGGCAATTGAGAAAATGGCCCATGAGATTCTCTTTTAATATACACATGGGTCAGTTTCTAGATTCTTCAATATGTTCTCATGAGCTATTTGTCTGTCTCTGCCTGAGTCATGCCATTTAATTAGGACAGATTGATAGTATGTTTTTATATGTGATGGGGTGTTGTTTTTACCCTCAAAATCCTATTGGCTATTTTTCTATATTTACTCATCTAGAGAAATTTTGAACATGCTTCTTGTGTTTCATAGTCTATTGATAGCTTCATTTTTAAGTAAATATTAATAGATGCAAACAGACAAGCTTTTGAGGGGGTAAACAGCTGATATCAAAAATTTTCTAAAAAGTATATTGATTCACACTCTTTAAAATGTCTTTCCAGATAAGGAAAAATTAAATATTCATATCACTAAAACAAATATGCCTTCCTTAAGTTTTCTTTAAAACTTGGCAGTAAAGCAAATGTCTGCTGCTCTGTTTCCATTAATTTGTATGACATCATTAGAGATGCATTCCAGCAGGGAAATATTTTGGCTCTGGGACATAAAAATCTTGCTTATGGCTTTCAAGTTGTTTTCAGTATTTCTTTTAAGAAGAAAAAGTTTTGGTAAACACTCCTGTTTCTAATCCAAATAATACAAAAATATGGTACTGTTTTACATTTAGAAAATTGCTTATGTAAAAGATAATGGTACTATTAACACCAGCATCTCTTGGGGGAGGAATAATAAACGCTCTATGAATCACTGCCTCACCCTTTCAATGTGACTTAGATATACAGCAGCTCTCTGTTCTTCTCATTAGCATCAGACATTTATACCACGTAAGCCTTCACTTCAAAACCTAAATCTCGTAACTCCCTGAGATTTGAGGTGGTTAATAAATGGGTTGAGACAGCCCTGCTCCTCTGCTCCAGCACCCTTTATCCAGAAACAGCCTCCCACACAGCCCTGTATCAGTGAACACTGGAAGGATCCCCTCCCATCTACAGCTTCCTTTGCTTCTGTATCTCTGGGGGAATATGCAAGCTGGTGGCCAAGGGCAGGCGTGGGAGGGAGGCTTCTCACTGCCCCCCCCCTTGAACCTTTTGAGCTTTGAAACATACGAATATATTATCTTCAGGATCTGGGAGAATTGGGAAAAAAAAAAAAAAGAAGGCATTACCTAATCAAAAACAAACATTGAAAAGAAAAATTAAAGAATTCATTCCTTAAGTCCTCATTCTGTAAATGAGGATCCCACAGGGTGACTTTTCTTGAGTAATAGTTTGGCGCTAATACTAATCGTGACTTTCCCACTTTTTACGCACGAAAAGACACCTGAACCCTCCATCCTGGAATACATTCTGTGACATGTTTGATCTGTAGTGATGAAGAAGGATTGTGATGATCCACTCTTTCATCTCATTCTCCTAGCCACTTTCCCCCAGTATTTTCCAGATAGCTTTCCAAAGTTGGAGTGTATGTTAAGGCCTTGCAGTGAGGGTGGAAGAAGTGATCCCCACAAGAATCCATCATGCGGCCTGATGGGTACCAAGTATGTGTCACCTTGTGTCCTTAGAGCACTTGCTGCTTATCTGGCCACGTCCTGTGTTTTCTGCCCCCAGGATCTGCCCACTCAGCCCACTGTTCAAAACCCAAAAGTCCACTGGAAGGGCAATGTATTATTAGATAGTGTCACTGTGTTCTTGACCACCATGGCAAACAAAAACCACTTCCTTTCCATAATAAATGGGATTTCTACAAGATAAAGTAATTCTCTAAATTATAAAGACCAATTGCATGAAAAATCAAATTTTACTTAAACCCTAAATTTTAGAATGAGCACTGGTGAGTATGAATCATTTTAATCTTCTGGATATTTTCCAAATTTAAGTATTAACATATCAGATTTATAATCAAGAGAGAATATCACTTTCTAAAAATAAACTTTTAACTTTGTAAATAATATTTTTCAAATGTACAAAAGTGTTCTTATTTTTTTCATTAGCTTATAAATTATTTGTTTATTATATTAAGGGATACTGTCAAAGACTCATAGAATCATTGAATTGAAGCTCTTAGAGTCAAAATGGGCCTCAAGAGATCATTGGCGGCCAGGCGCGGTGGCTCACGCCTGTAATCCTAGCACTCTGGGAGGCTGAGGTAGGTGGATCGTTTGAGCTCAGGAGTTCAAGACCAGCCTGAGCAAGAGCAAGACCTCATCTCTACTAAAAATAGAAAGAAATTAGCTGGACAATTAAAATATATATATAGAAAAAAAATTAGCTGGGCATGGTGACGCGTGCCTGTAGTCCCAGATACTCGGGAGGCTGAGGCAGGAGAATCACTTGAGCCCAGGAGTTTGCGGTTGCTGTGAGCTAAGCTGACACCATGGCACTCTAGCCCGAGCAGCAGAGTGAGACTTTCTCTCAAAAAAAAAAAAAAAAAGATCATTGGCATAATGTCTAATAGGAAAATCAGGATATTGACTAAATGCATATATAGCAAGGATATATTTTATTTAAAATTCAGATGCATAGCAATAAAGATTAGGAAATATAATGGAGTTATAGATTTTTTCTTTAATTTTCAAATTTTTTAAATGTTATGTTGAGATTGAGATGTATATACATATATACATACAGTTGACCCTTCAACAACTCGGAGTTTAGGGACACTGACCCACTCTTGCAGTGGAAAATCTACATGTAAGTTTTGATTCCCCCAAAACTTAACTACTAATAGACTCCTTTTTACCAGAAGCCTTACTGATAACATAAACAGTTCAGTAACATATGTTTTGTTTGTTATATGTATTATATACTATATTTTTACAATAAAGTAAGCTAGAGAAAAGAAAATATAATTAAGGAAATCACAAGGAAGAGAAAATATATTTATTGTTTATTAAGTAGAAGTGGATCATCATAAAGTTCTTCATCCTCACCTTCATCACTTTGAGTAGTAGGAGTAGGGGTTGGTCTTGCTGTCTCAGGGGTGGCAGAGGCAGAAGAAACTTCTGTGTAAGTGGACCCATGCAGTTCAAACCCAAGTTATTCAAGGGTCAACTGTATCTAGATATGTATTTTTTTAAGCAATGATCTCATTCTATACCTTCTAGAGGTATTACTATCCTATGTGGATTTACAGATGAAATAAACCCACTCTTTCAGCTTCTAAATATGCTTACCAAAATGTGACATGTCAGGACCTATATTTGGGACCACAACAAAAATTAATTAAGGGGTCCTCCACAGAGGAATGGCAAAGTTGCTTCTGTAGAAGTACTGTCTTTCATGGATGCTCCATTTGCTTGCTACCTGGACAAAAACTAAAAAGAGTTGCAAAATGCAGCTTTAACTACCAGAGTGGAAAGCATGGCTCAGTATTAGGAATACTAAGAGGCCGGCCAGCATGTGGTCTGGACTCTCAGGCAGAACAAGGAGCTATAATTTAAGAGAGGCTCTTCATTTGTTTAACATAAGTATATGTGGTGTGACAGTGAAACTTTTTTAAAGAAAGGAAGAATGAATTATTTTGGATTTTTCTATATCAGATAGGAAAGTACAAGAAAATAATATTTTACTTTTGTAATTATATGTTTTATATTATCTGAATGAATTTACAGGAAGATGAGTAAATTCTTAAAAATTAAATTATGGAGGAGTTATCTTTGTGGAAATAGTTATCCTTAGCTGAATTCCATGACTTAAAAATAGCATTCCCCTATTCAGTCCGTCTCAACCATATGAAAATAAGAAAAATGTTATTACAGTTTTTAAAAGAAGAAGAAAATACAAATAACTTCAAATTTGAGTCTCAGGAAAGTTCTGAAAAGAGGGTGGCCAAGAACTTTAAGTATCCTCAGGGCACAGTGAATCTATTTATTGCTCCACCAACTGGAAGCCTAAAGCCAAAACTGTCATTCTGTCAGGTAGGCAAACTTCGCAGGAGGTAGAGCTGAACTTCTCATATTTTAAAATGAATGCAAACCAATGAGCAATAACAAACTATGCAATAATTAGTATTTTTAGTACCTCTATCCATAAAATTTTAGAGCTGAATTTTAAGATAAGGTACCTAATTTAAATAGGATATAAACATCCTTTTCTGGTTGGATAGAGCAGGAAAATGTATGGATGGGTTTTTTTTTGTTGTTTTCTTGGGGTTTTTGTTATTTTTGTATTTTACCAAATCTGGACATTCTATATAAAGAGAAATTACAGTTCTGATCCCAGGCTCTGTCAGCATATTATCACATACACAGTATTGGTTGGTCACTTTTTTCTCTTAGCCAGCCCTTAAAGCTACACTGGTAGCCTGTGACCTTCCGACACAATCTAGACCGTGGAACTCGTTGTCTACCGGGATCCATGGGCAAGTGGTATGTGTAGGGAAAAAAAATCTTACAGTGTCCTTCGTTGGTTTTGAAAATTAAAAACAAGATACTTTCCAGGAAAATGATGGACTTCTCTCTTCTGGTTTACTGACTACTCACATTGTTGTCCAACCCCAGGTCTCATTTACCTTCTTCAGCCCACAGACGTTACTAACAGGGAGAGAAGGTGTCAGGTTTCCCCACACCTGTCCTTTGAATTCAGGATCCAACGAACATCCGTAGATTAGGACACTAGAATGTTTAGTGTGCAAAGCCCAGCAAATTTGGAGAGGGCAAAATCATTGCTAAATGAGGTGAGTTTTTATTTAATTTCTAGAAAAGCTGAACCTAAGGGTGAGAGACCTTTGATAGCTCCTGGTGTGAGGATCCAGGAGGTACAGTGTACTTGCCTCGTGTTGTCAGAGCTCCCCAGGCTCCTGCTCTCTCCGCATGGCATGCACAGTGCTGGCGGGACCTGCTTGGCAGGGGATCTCCCTGGATGTATTTTCCTAGTCATTGTCAAAAGTTTAAGAATAGATGGTAGCAATCAAAGTGCAGCCTGGGAAGGTGGAACAGGATTTTTCTCTGGTCAAAACTGATCAAAACTTGAATGGATAAAGAAAATATGGTATATATACACAGTGGAATACTATTCAGCCATAAAAAGGAGATCCTGTCATTCACAGCAACGTGGATGAGCCTGGAGGACATGACATTAAGTGGCATAAATAAGGCACTAAAAGACAAATACTGCATGTTCTTACTCACATGTGGAGGCTAAAAAAATGGATCTTGTAGAAGTAGAGAGCAGGATAGTGTTTACTAGGGGGAGGTCTGAGGCCAAAGGCCTGAGAACCTGAGGGTGGAGATGGGGGGTGCTGGTATAAATTCTGGAGTCCAAAGGCCAGGAAGCCCGGGATGGTTGTCCAGGGACAGGAGAGGAAGAGTGTACCCAGCTCTAGCAGACGGAGTGACATATTCACCTTTTTTCTGTTTTGTTCTCTCTGGGCCCCCAGCAGAATGGATGGTGGCTGCCCAAATTAAAGACAGATCTTCCTCACCTAGTTCCCGCAGACTCGCATGCTAATCTCCTCTGGGAACACCTCCCAGACACTCCCAAAAATAACTCTTTACAGATTTTCTAGGTATTCCTTAATCCAGTCATACTGACACCTAAAATTAACCGTCCCGGGGGTCTTTTGAAGAACTACAACTTGTTCTTTGATTCAAATGACAAGAGGGAGCTCTGAGTACACTGTTGGGGGAGGAGAAAAACATTCCACCACCAAGAGAGGTGGGCTAATGTAGAAGGGAAGCTAGTGGCCTTCCTAGCTTGGGGCCTCCGGTGGGAAAGAATTTTGCATGATCAGGGGGCAGAGAGAAGGCCCCCATGACTTGAAGGGTGACATAGCCTCTGTTTAACAAACGCAGGTGTGGAGGTCCACACTCTGCCCGAGGTTATGGTCAGGGGTAGATGAAGAGCTGAACTCAAAGTGGACACATTCCTTCTTTAGTCACAAATTGTTGACCAGTTTTGGAAAGCCTGGGATATTTTATTTTGATGTCTGGAAATTCAAACATACAAAAGTAATGTAAGTCCTACGTATCCATCCGGCAGCTTTTCCAGTTAGCAATTTATGGCTAATCTTGTTTTATCCGTTCTTATACCTTTAATTTTTCATTTTGTAACGCTTAGATTCAACACAGCAACATTTATTCAGTACTACCATGTTTTGAGATACTTCATTCTATGCGTATGTAGAAGTGGATAAGAACAATCCTTCCTTCAGCTTCTCACGAACTAATAGCAGAGGCACACCTATACCAAGATTATATAATGTGAGCAATAACTGGTATAAAGCAAAGGTTACGGGAACACAGAAGTGAGAGCAATGAATGCTTCCCTGAAAAGTGAAGAAAGGGGAGTCCGGGGAACTCCTAGAATGAGAATGCACAGAGTGGAGATGGGAAGGGAGGTAAGGGTAGAGGAGAGAGCGTGAACACAAAAGCATCTTGTGGGCAATGGATTGGAACTTAGAGTATTTCAGGGGTAGCGATAGAGATATACCTAGAAACATGGGTTGGGCCACATTCTGAAAGGCCTCAGTTGGCACTGTAGGAAATTTATATTTTATTTTGTAAGAAGTGGGTAACAATGCAGTGCTTTTAAGGAAGAACTGGAATGATGGGGTTAGTGTAATATTTTATAAGGATGATGTTCAAGCATAGATTTGCTGGAGAGAGCCTGACACAGAAGCCAGTTAGCAGACTGATTGACCAGGGTAGATGAGCATTTAATTATCGAAGACGGTGAAACGCGAAGTAGAGCTGCATATGTGTGGAATCACGGAAGTAGCCTGAAGAGCTGGATCAGATAAGGTTTTATGGAGAAGCTGGCTTTTGACCTTGATCTTGAAGATGAAAACATAAATAGGAAATGGAGGGAGGGAATTACAGTGTGGAGGAACAGCATGTTCAAAAGCACCAGGCTACAAAAATGCAAGGAATGTTCAGGAACTGGCATGGAGGGAAATGAAGCCGGCTAGCTGGCTAGCAAGCTGGCTGTGAAAGCAGAGCCAGCAAAAGATGGCAAGGGCTTTAATGACTCAAAGACAGGCAGTGAAGGCAGGACTTGGTGACTTATAGGACATGGAAGGTGACGGAGATAAATGAATTGCAAATCTGAGGTTTCCAGACTAAAAATATTTTAAAAGGTAGAACATCAAACAAAATGGAAAGTGCAAAGGCAAGTTATCAAGAAAACTTTGTGTAGTTGTGGGCATGCCTAGTATGTTACCATGGAACATCGGGGTGCAAATGCCCAGCAGGCGTTCAGAAATCAGATGCAGGAAGTAGATTTGGGGTCATCAGCCTGAGATGATCAGAGGCTGAAGCTAATGAAATAGTGACTATTCGTTGTTTTCCTTTATAACTCTAGACCAGGTGTAACCTAAATCCCTTTGTGAAACATCTCACTTTGCTTAACAAGAGTTAGAATGTGACCCTCAAGAACAGTGATGTTCTGTGTCTTGATTGCCCTGTAACCTGAATAATATAACCAGCGTCTTTTATAATATATAAGGGTTGTCTCTGCTTTCCAACATAGCATTTATAACAGTATTCCATTACGACAGCAATTTATAAGCAGCGATTCAGTTGGGGGACATCTAGAGCTGCCTTAATTGTAAACACTGCCATGCTGTGTTCAGCTCACTGAATGCAGAGTGTGTGCCTCATACCACAGACTCACAAAGTTTCCGCTTCCTACTCCAGGTTTCATCGTCCATAATGAAGTATGAGACTATTTGGAAACATAGACTGATCATCTTTGGGGGAAGCCTTGCTTCCTGAAAACCTGATATTGCACTGGGATTTGAATGTGTGTGTTTCCCTTTAACTTGTGATGAGGGAAGTGCATGACTCAGCTTGGTTGGAAACGCCCCTCACCTGTGCAGCTCAGATGGGGCCAAGAAGCAAGGGGAGGAGGCAGTGATCCTGGATGCCCAGAATGTGCATCGACGGTAAGGGACACCGTGGTTACATCAGTTATTCCTCATCGGGAGTTTTAATCAAAGAAGATGAGCAGAAGACAATCGCTGGCTCCCTATTACGAGAAAGCCAAATTTTGTAGTGCGGGTTCAAGAAAAAGATTGGAATTGCTGGGCACAGGAAAGGGGTGGGAGTTAAAAACCAGAAAGAAAGAGAACTATTTCATTATGTTAATGAAGAAAAGAGAAAATTGACGCATAAATGTATTTTTGAAGTAGGCATTTGGTAGCTGAGAGTTTATTAAGGGACTTAGGAATCTAATTATCAACGTGGATTCTTTAAAGACTTGATCCTAGAAGAATATTCTTGTTTCACCACTTTGTCGGTACAGTGCAGTACCATTGCTTTATGTTGTGCCAGTGAATCCAATTGCCAGAAATGTCTGAATGTTTTCATGCATCTTTTTCTTAAATGCAAGAGGCTTCTATTGACTCTTAACAAGCATGCTTACCCAAATTTTGTTGCATGCTTTAAATAGCATAGCTATACACACTTGACCTTTTTTTATACTCCTTTCCTAGTGCACCAACCTTCCACAAGGATAACAGGACTGGGAATAAAGTCAGATGTAATGTGACCCTATAAAACTGTAGCAAGCTTCAGAAGTAAATCTTTTGATCTTTCCCTATCTTGATTATCTCCAATATCAATGCACCCATACTTGATCTAAAGAAGATAGAATTGACAATCATGACACCTTTTTTAAAAACCTGAATCCAAACTTAAAACTTAAGCAACATACAGGTGTGCTGCCTGCAGTTAGTTCTGAGTGGGAATGCAGAAGACCGGTTATTTTTCAGTGCTACATTAAAAAAAGTTGGGTTGCTGCTATTAAAAAAATACTCAAAGGCTTAAGAGAACACAGAAAGTTTCTGCTAAGTTGTGTGTGAGGAAAACCTCATCCTGGAATTTAGAAAACTGCAGGTAGCATACTTAAATATAGTATTTACTTTCAATGCAAAACAATCAGTGAGATTAAAGTCATGGAAGGTTTCCCTATGAGCCTACAGTCAGTATTGTTTACATGAAAAAACCCTCTATTAATGTATTGCTATTTTCCATGGAGTCTTAGGCACAGTATGACTTCTGCTCCCAAATATGTATGACCATGTGTAAATACTACCTTGCATTTAATTGTTCTTTCACAATTGTTTTGTGCCCCTTTTACTAAAAACACATAAAATATATAGCAAGACAAGACCTAAATAGAGTTTATTTTATTCTCAGAGCTTGGACTAGAATTATCTGAAATATCTCTGGTTCATAATATAGAAGACTATAATTTTTTATTTCAACCCAAAAGTAAGCATTTAATCTGGTGGATAAATTTAGATCTCCCATTCATTGGTGTTTTGAAGAACCACTTGAAATTGGATGATTTTGTTTAAAAAATTGTATCTGGCTAGACATTCATGGATTAAAAAAGAAAAAAATATTTTAGTCCCGGTTGGCCTATTACAAAAAGCCAGAACCATTTTATAACTGAAAAAAGTAATCAGCATTACTGCACCTCTTGTTGCACTCAACTGTGTACATTAACAAAATAAACCTGGAGTTCGCACTGTTGTCATTTCACTAATAGGATAAGACATACTTTCGATTTGGAAAAATTTTTCTAGGTGGCCAAGTGTCTGTCTCTGCCTGAGGTTTTGTCTATCTTATAGTGTTTCAATCCAGCCATAAAAATGAACTTGTTCGAACTTTTTTTCCAAAGTCATCCTTTTCTTTTGATATTTTATTTTATTATCATTTCAGTGTCTTAGGAAAAATACCAAAAAATATAATATGTCTTTTAATTTTCTATGTTTATGATCTTTGAATATTTTTTTAAATGTTTTAATCACATGCCCTCTCTATAATGTAAATATAAGACATTGTCACCATTTTATCACTCAAGAAACATGTTATAGAAAGTTTCTATCTGGTTGATAAAAGAAACAATTTTTTTCCCACTAGAACTAGACAGATGTAAAAACCACTAGTGCATATGATGCAATTTTTTATTCCCTATAATGAGATACACTTAGTGCAAAAAATGAAAATCTGGTACATCAATATATTGTTTTTTTGTATGTCAGATTTGTGAACTACCCACACCTTTTCTTAATACTCACTGATACATTTAGAGAAAATTTTGTAAGTTAGAAGTTTAACAGCAAAAAAAAAAAAAAATAACCACTGTTAGGCTACTATTAAGTAATTGGAACCACCAATTATTTCATTAGAATGATTCATTAAATAAAAACTATGGAAAGAATAAAAGGATTATGAGCTAAGCTGTATTTTAATGGTTCATTTTAAAAGACAGAGGCACTGCACATCTTCACCGGCAGCCCAGCCAGTATCTTGCCTGGCAGCCCTAAGAGGTCGTAGAGGTCGGGCCACCCTCCATATAATCACGCCTCTGCCTACCACCAGTATTTCAGCAATTTAGCCAATAGCGTACATTCTATAAGGAAAATAAATACATGTGGGAATCAGATTTCTTTTGTGGTTGTAATAGTGCAGTTACAGGTTTTTCGCTATTTACACTACGGCCTTAGCCTGACATAAAGGAAGTGAGTGGGTTTTCCTGAGTGCCCAAGATATGATTAAGGAAGAGAACAAACCCACCTCCATGAAGGTCCCAGGCAAGAAAGAACTAGAAAGACTGTAAAAACCAAAGTGACCCTCCAATCCAAAGGGACAGATTAAAAAACAAAACAAAAAAAAGCTAAAAAAAAAAAAAGGAAGTGACCATTTCCATCTTTTTTTAAATGGAGGGGAAAAGCATTAATATTAAGGTAGTAGGAAGATGGGCAATGGGCTTTGTCAGCGTCTTCATGGTCATTACCAGTCAGTCTGACAAAATTAGTTCTCTGGTGGCCAGTGTTAATTTAAGGCAGCTTGCCTAATAATTTCCTGTGTAGATGAAGTGTCTTGCATTTTTTTAAGTTCGCTATAATTCCTTCAATTATTTCACTGAAATCTATAATATTCAGCAAACCATTTTGGGTATTTGAACAGCTATTTTAAGTGGAGGAAAAAGCAAACACATCTGTCTCTCTGATTTACCCAGAAAAATAGACTTTCTGGTTTCATCTTCATATCCTTTAGTGGCATAATAAGTCTACTCACTTATCTTTCTCTAATGTTAGTAAATATATGCTGTTAGTAGGAAGTTCTGAAATTTAAGTGAAAATGTATTTAAGGAAATAGAAGAATTAAATGCATCCTTCAAAAACCACCAAATACTGAAAATGAGAGATGAGTCTTTAAAACCCAGGTCAAAAAAGAGTCAGATTTTATACCCTGCAATTAATTCAGTGCTGGATTGGCATCTATATATGTGGTAGTTTAAAAGAGAAAAAAATCTGCATTAACACTGTGTGTCCTGATATAGACAACACTGACACATAAAGCATCTCATTTATACTTTATAGAGTCAGATACAACTTTGAAAAATTATACTATAGTCACAATTGAAAAAGGCAGTCTTATGTACCACGAGTTGTATGTCCACATTCAAACAGTGAGAACTTAACTTTCTTCCTTTCTTATTCAAAAATTTCTTCAGTCTGTTATTATTTTTATTTTTTTCTTACCAAGTTGTGATTTGATGTTATTATTTTTAAGTGGCCCCTGGTAGCAAATTTCACACAGACTAAGAAATTTTCCTCAGAGGAGGTGGATAGAATTAAAATAGTACCGGATATATGAATTTATGTCATTTTCCTCCATGTGGTAGAACTGTTTAAGCATTCCTAAATTCCAATTATGTTAAGCCTATCCTTACTAGTAAAAGTATATATAATTTGAGATAAGAATTAATTTCTTCACATCATTAGAGTATGCGTGAGTAGTGAGGAGCCACTGAGATTCAATTTATTTACAAAATTGTCCCTTGGCCTCTTGAAATGGCTAATCTTTTTCTATTGAGTATTTGCTCCCTACTCACTGGTGGGATATACTGCATTGTTTTACTTGACAAAGCAGAATGAACTTCTGTCCTTAGAGGGAAAAGCAATAGCAGAATTCATCATCAAATTAATAAGAACATCTAGAATTCTGAGAGGAAGGAAGCACATCTCCAGATAGTTCCAGCCCAGGTTTCAAAGAGGAGCATTAGGCTCTACTATAAAGACAGTCAGTGACCAAAGGGTGGTGGGGACAAAGGTGGAATATCCCTAAATCATTCTCATTTTCACTGTCCATTTACTTTTTGTGATCATTACGGTTAAAGTCTGTATGGAAATTCAAAGCACCATTAGCATTTCTGGAAAGTGGCTTTTTTGAAAACAAGGTCTTCCCAAATTAAGAAATCCCATTGTATACGTTGTAAGATTTCTGGCAAAGAAACGGAGAATCCTGTGACAGCTATTTCCACCTAACGCCAACCCTGTAAAGGTCACTTTTAGTTATGCTACAATTTACTGCACAAAAAAATGTCAGCTGTCGAATTGCTAGCACAGCCGCACATGTGAGCAAAGCACTGTTGGTCGTTGTTGCTCAGTGGGGGTGCCCGTGGCCTTCGGAGCTGGGCAGTTCGTTGCTGTACAGAAATGTTCCATGCATTGCCAGATGTTTAACATCGTAGGCCCCTGCTGATGAAGTGCCAGGAGCATTCCCAGTCATTGTAAATTTCAAAAGTAAAAAGCCTTCCCTCATGTTCAAATGCCCTTCCTAGAAGGGTGGTACCACCTCTCCTGAATACCACTGTCTACTGCAATTGGAGGACACGGAAGAGAAAGTGCCTATCCCCAAACACTGTCTCTGCTGCCTTGCATTTCTTTGGGCCCTGAATAGTTTTCCCTCTTTATTTTTCAAGCCTCTGCTTCACCGTAACTTTAATTTGCTGGTTCTTCAGGGAGGAGGTTACCAGGCAGCCCTGGCAGTTCAGTGGGCATAGTGACTCAGCCTGGTCCCTATAGATACTTACAGAAGAGATTTTGTATGAAGCAAGCTTTTTTTTTTCTGCCTCACAATTTTACTTTAGAACTACATTATTGGTCATAATCCTTGTCAATGTCATGAGGATTGTTGCATGGATTAAACGCAAACACAACGACCAACAATCCACAGACACAAAGCTGGTGGTCTTTGGACATACATCACCATTAGATTTCACTTGAGAATCCTGCATCCCATGAGTTCCAAACAGATCGCCTGCTGATCCTATTAATGAAGCATTTAATCCACATACAAATGCTTGAATTCCCCCTGCATAAATGTAGTCATGCGGTTCAACTCCTCTAATAAGATTTGTGAATCCTGCACTATGACGGAAATGTGGATTAACTGGATTGCGTGCATATTGTGCATACTTCAGTGATGGTCACACAAAGCAAGATGAGTTTTACCTACGTGAAGCATCATTAAACCATACGAACAATACAGAAACATATTCTCGTTGTTTTTTAATCCCCCAAACTGAATGGTAAATATGCCTTGAAATTATTTGGATGAATTGTGGCTAGTAGAATGGAATTAATTTAGCCACTATCATTTTTTAAAAATATTAAAATTTCTAAATTTTTTTTTTGAGGCAGAGCAACTCAGAGTCAATAAAGGTGGTTATATTGTAAACGTTTAGATGGTGCTTAAGAATTCTTATCTTTTTTAATGCAATATTTTTTTTTTAAGAATAAATTGAAAGGAGTAAATGAGGCAGAATGCCATTCTACCCTCAGGTCCATTTTTGGTATATTAAAATGCCAATAATATTTGTGCCACTTGCCATTTCGGGGGGCTTTTCCCTTACTGGATGCTTTTGTTATATTTTATCGTTGCATTGCTTAGACAGCCTCCACCATGAGACGTTGCCACTGCAGTGCTAACTTGCTTTCGGAAATCATCAGAATGAGTCAAGGGTTAAACCACTTTCATCCTTTAAAATATAGGCACTAATTTTTCTTTTTCTTTTTTAAATATTTCTTCTGTGGCTTAGAAATGTGCCAGTGTGTTCAAAACATTCTGCAACAGATTTTGTACCTACTAAAAAGTCAAACAAGTCATTTTTTTTTCTCTGTAAGGGTGATTTTTAAATAACGGACCATATGTGTTCATTTGTTATTTTACGCGTCAGTTAAAGTGATAAGAACAGTAAGCTGTGATCATTATCAGACTGACTGAATGATTCCTGGTTTCCAGTGAGTGACCTAGTCCTACATATTACACAGGTATAATATCTGTGAGTGTAAATAACTGGAACTATACACTGACTAACATGACAGTTTCTCTTTTGTTATTGTTCTTATCTGTACTGTATTATAGTATGTGGGTATAAATATCTACGAGTATACACACATATGTATATGTATTCCACTATTGTAACCTGAAAGAAAGACTATGTATTCTCTTTTTTATTCTGTACTGGTGTTTGTGTTATTTAAAAAGCAAAATTATGCTGTATTTAGTTGTATAATATTATAGGAATACCTTGCTGTGCACAATTCCAAGTGCCTTAGAACATTGTTTAGCTTTCCTAAGTATATATAAATGCATATATGTATAAAATTGGGAAAAGTTACCTCAATAAAATCATCGGGAAATCCCCACTTTTAGGTTGTTCCAATTTCTGTTATATCCAGACAGTACTCATTTCTTTTCAATTAAAAGCTCAGAGTCCTCCCTTATAAGGGAAGGTGAGACAGCTTCCCTGGCTGCCTGTTATTTCAATTCCTCCTAACTTTTTAACATTTCTTTTTAGGGAAGGGCCTGTGATTTGCACTTTTTACATAAAATATCTGTCTAAGGAATTACTGTTTTAACAGCAATTTACAGTATATTTTTAAAACTTGCTATCTTTTTATATCTGAGGGTATTGGATATTGGTGTTTTTATTGCCATTATAATGTGTAAACATAAAAGATAGTCCCTTTAGAGTTTATAATATAGAAAATAAAGAGACTTCCTCGTTATGGTTACTATTTAATGTATTACAAGGAGAGAGGTTGGGAGCATATTTTGACCAGAAAAGGAATTGGAATATACTTTTCATGTTTCTCAACAGTGGTTACAATAGTAACTTCACCTCCTTCAACTCCAGGACAAGATCAAAGATGTGAGAGGAAAGTTGAAATCAACGTGGGTGCCATTATGCTAAGTAGAAAACATATAATAGAGGAAGACTGGGACCAAAAAATTAAAAAGTGGGTTTGAAAAATTGGCCCCAAGTATGCTATTGAAAATGAGCAGTACATCCCCAAGTGGTTGTTGCCTTTCTGTTTCTTTATCAGACAAAAACCAGGTTCTACACTGAAACATTACTTTTTTTTCCTAAGGAAAAGTTACATTGATATTTATTATCTTTTTAAATTTCAGACTATTACGGGGGTACAAGCGTTTGGGTTACTTGAATTGCTTTTGTACATTTTGAGTCAAAGTTATAGGTGTGTCCCTCACCCAGATAGTGTGCATTGTACCCATTGGGTGTGAATTTACCCATCCCTTCCTCTGCACTCACTCGACAGAAACATAGTTTTTAAAACCCAATGGAGGTAAGAAATGGACAATTTTTCATTTTACGCAGTGCTGTGGTGGCATTGGATTTATGGTGATTTAACTCTTCTCGGGCCTCATCTCTGACTTGCAGTGTGGAGTTGCTACTGTTAGCACCACTGCCCGCAGACAACCCAAATCCTCCCTCAGTTTGTGAGTTTTGAACTCTTTGCCCTTTAATATTCACTAATAATAAAACAGAAAGGCTAAGAACCTAAATTTTGTGTGAAGATTTTTTTGCACTTTGAGGATTTTAATGGAAAAAAAAAACGCTGCAGATGCTAGCTTTTGTGATTATATAAACATCCCAGGGAAGAGAGAAATTGTATTTTCAGTGCTTGTCTGTACAAGGATTTGTTCCTGGATGGACTTTTCACCTTGTTTGGCCCAGGTCAGACAAACCAGAGAAGGGGGCATTCCACATGGGCAAGAATTTGCCTCTAATTGTTCACGTAGCAGTACTCAGCAAACTGAAGCTACGCGTCTTTTCCCGTAGTTTAAGGTTGTTACCTCTTTAGTTCAGTCCCGGATGACCTTGGAAATCTCAGTCATTACCTCTCTGGGTCTTCCCCAACCAATTCATTCTGCATCCTGCTGCCACATTCGTCTTCCTAAAAGACACTCTTCAATCCTTCCTGCTCAGAATTGGCCAGTGAATCCCCTCTGCCTACTAAGCCACTCCCAGGCTCTTTAATCTAGCCCTCAGGAGTTTCTGCAGTCTAACCACAGACCACAGTTCCAGATTACACACCCTTTATTCCACACTTGGGCCAAATCAAATGAAACTCATTGTTCCCCAAGTACGTGACGCACTCTTTGAACATTACAACTTTGTTTAAGCCATTCCCTCCAAGCGGAATTCTCCTTTATGTGTTAACACCCCACACATTCTTCTGGGACAAGTCTAAAATTAGTTACATAGTTTAAATTGGAATTTCATGAAACATTCCAGTTTTTTAAAAATGTACAAGTGCCTTGATACCAAGTATATATAGATTGTCCCAACAATTTTAAAACATAACACAAAAGTAATACTTTTGTCTATGATTTACTATCCGTATTTAATTATAAACTTTCCCAGACTTGTTGAAACAGACACTAAGAAAAGCAGATTTTTGGAACCTCAAGCAAACTGAAATTACTAGATCAACAATTCACCATTTACTTAATGGTCAAAAATCCACGACTGAGAAATGCATCCTAATATACTTCTGAGAAGAATCTACTTGAACTGTAAAGACACACTCAGAATCATTTTTTCAATCCCTGTAATATAGGAGGTGTCTAAGTCTACGGCCTTCAGAAAGGATTGGTTTTGTTAAACCTGATTCAAACTACATCCTAAACAATTTTTTTGTCCGGTAAGTAGAAGTCCCAAGTTGAACTTTAACAATCTTTTTCTGGCCTACGTGAGATTTTGCAAGGCTGACGGAAGGCTGCAGTGGAGCGCGGGGAGACGGTAAGGAGAGGCTAGGAAATGTGGCGAAGGGAATTGAATTTTGGACCAACAATTTGTTTGCATTGCCTTCTGTTGGGATATCCAGGTGTAGATCGATGTATAGGGTTGGATATATGAGGCTGAAGGTCAGAAAAGAAGTATAGGCTACAGAGAGGAAGCTGAGAATCACATGTAATGGAAGCTGTGAAAACAAATAAACCTCTTCAACAGACAATATAGTCTGAGACCATGAAGAAATTGCTACAATAAAAATTTAATTAACTATTTTTCTCATTGTCTGACTTTGTCTCCAAGACCGTAAAATAAAGTCATTTATCCATCATCTAAATGCTTAGCATGTTTGTTTTATATTTAACTGGGTTTTACTGGTTAGCTTAATTTTAAGTAAGATGGAACAGCACATTACATAGAGGGTTAAGTTGTAAAGCAAATAATATATTTGCAAATGTCTTATATTGCCCCAAATACTATTAATATAGACAGCCATACTGTCTCAATAAGTCTAACATAGTCTATTTTTAATTCTACATTGGAATAGGAGGCTGGTTCTTTAATTTGGCCACAGTTAAAGAAGTTAGTTGACATTTAGTTGCTATATAATATATTACATATATATGTATCTCCTTACTTTTAAAGCATAAGAATTACATTCAGCACAGATGTTATTGTATAAGAAGCATAGAGAACACAGTGATTGTACACTCTGTACAATCTGATGATGTAGAAAAAAGTAGATTAATGTCCCATGTCACTCACATTCCGAGTATGATGCAGTGACTGGCAGAATAGCCAATCTCCCTTGATAGAAATGATGGTAAACCTTATTTCTCATATACTGAAAGCATAGAGTTAAATTCATAAGTTAAATGCATGCATGATGTGATTACGCCATTATTTTTTTAAAGTTTGCATGTTTTTATAGTGTCCATTACTCAAAGGAAAGAGGACTAATAGTGATTTATGTGCTTTTTATGTCCTAAAGCTAGAATGGGTGCAACTGAAACATACCAAAGAATATTTAAAATTCATTTTATAATTACCAAAGTACAGTAAAGAAGATGAATTCGAATTGATATTTCCAAGCAAAGCCAGGCATGGTGGCTGATGTCTGCAGTCCCAGCTACTTGAAAGGCTAAGGGGGGAGGATCATTTGAGCCCAGAAGTTCAAGACCCCCCTGGGCAATATAGCAAGATCCTGTCTCAAAAATAATTTTTCCAGGCATATTTACCAATGAAATGTACGTATTTTCTACTCTAAAAACAGGAGTCAGTAAACAAAAAGCCAAGCAATATGAAAAGATTTGCAGTTAAAAAGAATTTTAAAGAACGTACAATTACTAGGGAATAGAAGCAAGTAAAAGACTTGAAATCTAAGTATGTGCTATAAAGGACCTGAAAGGCAACAGAAATTTAGGGAAGTAAAAGGGATAAGATCCAGGGAAACAGACAAGTTGAGTCAATGTTCAAGCAAACAGATTCTCATGACGTGAAGCTGATTTGAAGCAGAACTTGTGTCCCCTGACAAATCCTAGACGCCGAAGGTCCCATTTCAGGGGATAGCCCTCCTGAGTTACAATGCACTTAGTGAATAACTACATTTAATGGGGAAGAGGACAATAGCTCATGCTCATCGAACACTTTACTAAAAGCTAGGCACAGGTCCAAGCATTTCACACACATTTTCTCATTTAATCCAACAACCATTCTCTAAGGTATTAATAATATTGTCATTCCCCTTTAACATTCAGGTGAGTAAACTGAGACCTGCTAGCCCCAAGTCACACAATAAGGATGAAACAAAGATCACAAGCTAATTTCAGCTAGTATACAATGAATACTACTGTTATCATTTAATATTGCAGAGAAAAATTTGTGCTTCAGCGGGAAATGATGTATTACATAGACAAGCACACCCTTCCAATTCTGGCTTTTTTTAAATGCTTGCACTGATATTTCTGTGTAAAACATTTTTCTTATAATTTTGAATGGCATCCATCATGATGTTCTGCAACTTGCTTTTTTTCAGACTTAGCATGTGGCTGTCCATGTTGATCAGCCTCCTCACAGCTTCACAGTAGCCCATTATATGAATTTTTTTCCAATTAATTCCTTACTAATAGAATTTATTTATTTGTGAATTAGGGATGGGGTCTGGTTATGTTTTCCAGGCTGGACTCGAACTCCTGGGCTAAAGTGATCCTCCTGCCTCAGTCTCCCAAGTAGCTGGGACTACAAGAGCATGCTACCATGCCTGGCTCACTAATGGAGTTTTAATTCCACTAATGGAATTTTAATTCTCTATTACAAACAGTGTTCCAGTGAACATCCTGGTATATCCATCTTGATACAAGTCCCTTTTTATAAATTAAGTACCTCCATAAGCTTTATTAGTATTGTCAAGGATGTAATTTTTAACTTCTAAAATTACTCCTTCAGGGTCTAATTAGTTTTTTTCTCCATTTCTGCGTACATTGGTTTCCTGGTGCTTAGGACTCCTTGAGTGATGCTGACGATCAGTAGTTCTCTAAGTTGGAGAATGAGTGAATGTGATATAAATGGGGCTAAAATGATAAACATGATTTTAATAGGTTAGTTTCATATAAAAAAAAACTTTTAAAAACCTGCACTGAACCAGAAATTCTGTTTAATCACCTTAAAATGGAATACCATTGATTAAGGAATACTAATAAGAGAGTGGGAGATTTATGGTTTGGATTCATTATCCTTACTGTAATATTTCTATTATTTGTGCTTTTAATGGTAGGAAATAACATTTTTCTGTGTTAAGACAGCACTCAGAACAGTCTCTGACACATGTAAGCTCACCACATGTTTTGAGGTATTTCGTAATGCTGTATTTTTTGGAAATGGGGTATACAGCATTGCAATGGTTAAGGGTGTTACTCAAGCTACACTTGAGTTCACATTCTGGCTTCATCACTTACTGACTTTGTGTACTGGAAAGTCAGTGACTGGAACAAAAATCACTTAACTTTCTGTTCTTCAATCTCTACTCAGTAAAAAAGGATACTAATAGTATATCTACTTAAATCCTGCTGTAAGGATTTAATGAGTAAATACATGTAAAGCTCTTCAAACAGTACAATTACTATTGAGCCTTTACTATTCCAGGCTCTAGGAAGTAAAGTTAGCAAGACAAAGATCCTTGCTTTCAAATAGGTGACCGCACTCTGGTTCTAGACACAGATGAAAAGATTTACAATTCAGTGTAACTGTGTACAGCAGTGTAATCACAGGATACAATGAGAACACTTGGGATGGGCCCTAGTTTTGAAGAGCATGAGAAAGTTTCCTAGAGGCAGAGATGGTGCAGGGTCTCTCAGTTCCCCCAATTTTTTTTCATGGCCTGAGAAACAGAGTGCCTTGACCGTTCTGTGACCTGGCCAGCTGCATGGGTTTTTTTCCCCTGTAGGCTTGAACTTAAGCCGAGCCTTGAACATTCCCAGGCACTGATAAAGTTGTGTAGGTTATTGCTTAAAACACTGAAAGATGAAAATACGTTGCTAAACACATAGGAACTAGCCCCAGCCCTGGCCCAAATTCCCTAAACGCTCATTAACCCAAACCTCTTGTTGCAGACATGCCTAGGTAGAAAGAAACATGTCTTTTCTCCCTGTCCACTGAAGCTCTCTGTATGTAAGTTTCCTAATAAATGCTTTGAACTGATCTCCCTGGCATTTAATGCTTCTTTCTTTGGAATCCAGAATCTTGGGATGGTTTGGCCATCCCTTGCAGGAATTCTCCTGCAGTCCCTTTTGGGGCAACTTGAGTTCAGCCAACCTTGGTTCAGTCGGAAGGGACAGATGGCTAAACTAAGACTTGAAGATCAAGGAGGGGAGAGGAAGAGCCTTTTAGATGGGCAGGAGAGGACCGATGTCTTTCAGGCACATTTTGGAACTGCAGACAGTTTGATAGGGCTGGGCCATGAGTGGTATGTGAAGGAATAAGAGGGCATGATGTTAAATTGATGGCTGGAGACCAGATGGTATAAAGTCTTTGCTGCCATGCAATAGAGTTTGGACTTTATCCTGGAGGCCTGAGGGCATACATCAAAGGATTTTATACGGGGAAGTGACTTGATTAGTGTTAAAAATGATAAATTTGATAAAATGGGTAATGAAGTTATACTGATACTTTTGGGTATTTAGAGAGCAGACCCAACAGAATTTGCTGGTTGACAGCCATAAGGAGGCAGTGTAGCATATGGATAAGGGTATGGCCTTCCTAAACCAGCCTGATGGGCTACACTTCTAGTATTTTCCTCTTACTGTGTGACATTGGGTAAATGACTTCAATTCTCCACATCTGTGAGATTGGCTTAGTGTTATCTAATTGTACGTCATGGGCTTGTTGAAGGACTTAAATGACGTTATGAATACAAAGTGCTTAGCACTGTGTGTTTAGTGTTTAAATGGATACATATATACAGTAAACAGAATATTGCTCAACAGGAAAAAAAAAAAAAAGCAAGGAATGTGGTTAGGTGGCCAGGCTGAAAACAGACTCCTCAGATTTAAATCCCTGCTCTGCCATTCACTAGTTGCGTGAACTTAAGAAAATTACTTAACTTTCTTCCACCTCATTTTTAGTATTG
>CAUYSK010095054.1:0-23724 GCA_963575035.1 Avahi laniger
GGCACAGAATAATCACTCTTAGTTGGCCAAGCATGGTGGCTCACGCCTGTAATCCTACCATTCTGGGAGGCCAAGGCGGGCGGATTGTTTGAGCTCAGGAGTTCGAGACCAGCCTGAGCAAGAACGAGACCTCGTCTCTACTAAAAAAAAATAGAAAGAAATTATCTGGACAACTAAAAATATATAGAAAAAATTAGCCGGGCATGGTGGCGCATGCCTGTAGTCCCAGCTACTCGGGAGGCTGAGGCAGTAGGATCGCTTGAGCCCAGGAGTCTGAGGTTGCTGTGAGCTAGGCTAACACCACGGCACTCACTCTAGCCAGGGCAACAGAGTGAGACTCTGTCTCAAAACAAAACAGTCACTCTTAGTAGTGGCTTGTCACTAGGGTCCTGATTCTGAATTCGGAAAGAGAGCTGAGAAGCTGCACGAGAGTTGCAAGCAACCCTGTTAGAATTACAGGAATATTTTCTGGGAGGTGTTTTGTTGTTGCATCTAGAACAGTTTCTAGGTCAAAGACATTTTTCATAATTTATGTATTATCTAGAAAGAATATTATGACTGGTTAGGTTAGTAACCTAAGTAGCAAATATCACTTGTGAAACTGGTTACATTAAGAATACATTGGATGAGCTGAATTTTTTGTGGGGTCTGTACATTGTGATAAGTTGAGAAAAACCTTGGAACCAATATTTTTCAAAGTTGCTTCAGATGTGATGTTAAAGACTCTGTGATTCCAGCGCCTAAGACTGAGACATGATAACAGCATGAGAACATAGCTCCTTCCCTCAGTCCCACCACTGTGGTGACAGAGCTTTGAGCAGAAATTGCAATGAAATGCAGTTAGGAGATTTTTGAGAAAGCAGAATCTTTCAGGATATAAATGTGACAGGAAGACTCAAACCCAAGCAGAAAAATAGTATTGAGAAAAATTCTCTGGAAAAAATAGCCCACATTCTGGTATACAAATCAGTGAAATTATAGTGGGAAAAAAATAGGAATGAAATCAATGACCCTCCACAGCCTGCTGAATTAACCTACAAGGGATTTAAAGAGCCAGGACCCTTCTCCTTCATTTTTCTATTTTTCTCCTTTAGAGAGACATACATTAAAGACTAGGACATACAAATGCAACTGAATATATGTGGAAAATTAGAAAGCGGCCATGAATCTCCAGAGAAAGGCACAGGCTCAAAAAAGACCTAAGAAGACCTTAAGTTTACACTTAAGTTGATCCTTGGCACAGAGACAGCCTACAGCAACCACAAAACTTCAAACCAATAAATGACAATGATGACAAAAATTAGCAAACCTTGGGGAAAGGGTGAATCTGATTTCTATAATTATTACATTATTAGATTCAAATGTCTAACTTTCAACAAAATATCACAAGGCATACAAAAACCCAGAAATGTATGACCTAATCAAAGGAAAAATAAATAAGTTAACAGAAACTGTCTCTGGAAAAAAAAAAAAACGGATGGTAAATCTACTAAATAAAAACTTTGGAGCAACTGTCTTAAAGATGTTCAAAGAACTAAAGAAACGTGTGGAAGAAAGGCCATAAAATTATATATAAACAAAATGGAAATATTAATAAAGATATAGAAAACTTAAGAAAAAAACAAAAGGAAATTAGGAAAGTAAAAAGTACAATAACCGAAATGAAGAGTACACTAGAGATATTCAAAGGTAGATTTGAGGAGGCTGAAGAAAGAATCAAAAACTTGAAGATAGAACAATGGAAATTATTGAATCTGAGGAACAGTAAGAAAAAAGATCATAGAGAAGTGAGCAGAGCCTAAGAAGCTCGTGGAATACCATAAATACATGCTTTGTACAAGTCCTGGAAGAAGAGAGAGAAAAAGGGCAGAGAAAATATTTGAAGAAATAATGGCTGAAAAATTCCCAGATTTGATTAAAAATATGATATACACATCCGAGAAGCTCAACAAACTCCAAATAAGATGAACGCAAAGAGACCAGCATCAAGATACATTATAATAAAACATTCAGAAAATGAAGACAAAGACAATCTTGAAGACAGGGAGAGAGAAGTGACCCACGACATACAGCAGATCCCCAAGAAGACTATAAACAGTGGATTGATGCATTCAAAGCAATAAAAGAAAAATAAAAGATCAATCAAGAATCCTTTATCTGGTAAAACCATCCTTGAAGAGTGAGGGAAAAATTAAGACATTCTTAGATTAACAAAAGCTGAGGGAGTTTGTTACCACTAGACCTGCCCTGCAGGAAATGCCCGAGGGAGTCCTGCGAGGTAAAATGAAAAGACCCTGGACAGTAACTTGAAGCCAAATGAAGAAATAAGGATTTTAATAAAGGTAAAATCATAGGCAACTATAAAAGCAAATGTTATTTTAATAACGGTTTCTAACTTCATTTTTTCTAAATTATTTAAGATACTAAACAATTTTTCTAAAGTATTAGTCTGAAAGTTAGTATTATTGTCATTTTGATTCATAATTCTACATTTCATTCTCTAGATAATTTAAGAGATATGTATGTAAAATAACTATTAATTTATGTTTTGGGTCACACAATCTAAAAAGATGTAATTTTGTGATATCAACAACCTAAAGGGGCGGGACATAAGTGTAAAAAGAGCACAGTTTTTATATGTTATTGAAGATGAGCTGGTATAAATTTCACTTAGGATTTTGCAACTTTGCAATGTTAAATTCAATCCCCAAGATAACAACAAAGAAAATAGCTATAAAACATACACAAAAAGAAATGAGAATGGAATTTAAACAATTGATTATTTAAAAAAATCAAATAAATAAAAAGGAAGAGAATTCAGGAATGGATGACAAAAAGCAAGGAGCCATGTAGAAGATGAAAAGAAAAATAATAAAAGGAAGTCCCACCTTGTCTACCGTTATTTTAAATATAAGTTTGTTAAACTCTCCAGGCAAAAGACAGAGATTGGCAGAATATATAAAAATATGATTCAACTATATCCTGTCTACAAAAGACCCACTTTACAAAGATACAAAGATACAAATAGATTGAAAGTGAAAGGATGGAAAATATGTTCCATGAAAACACTAACCAAAAGAGGGCAGGTGTGGTTGTACTAACATCAGACAAAATAGATTTTAAATTTAAAAAGTTCACCAAAAGACAAATAAGAAAATTATATGTTAATAAGATACTCAATACTGCAAGAAGATGGAACACTTATTATACAAATGTTTATGCACCTAATGACAGACCATCAAAATATATGAAGCAGGAACTGGCAGAAATAAAGAGAGAAATTTATAGTCTTACATTAATAGTTGGAAGCTTCATTATCTCACTCTCAATAATGAATAAAACAAACAGAAGGAAGATAAGTAAGAAAATAGATGACTTAACCCAATAAATCAACTAGATTTAACAGACATATAGAGAATGCTCTACCCACCAGTGAACAGTGTACATGGGCATGTTTCAGCATAGACCTTGATAGATTTTAAAGGAGAGATATCATACAAAGGATTTTCTTCAACCACAATGGGGATAAAGCTAGAAACCAATAACAAAAGTAAAACTGGAATATTCAACAATTTATGGAAATTGTACAACATACCCTTAAGCTACCAATGGATTAAAAATGAAGTCCCCTTGGGAATTATAAAATACTTAATGACAATTGAAAATGAAAATATCACATACCAAAGCATATGAGACGCAGTAAGAACAGTGCTATGGAAGAAATTTTTACCTGTAAATGCTTACACTAAAAAAGCAATAAACATTACAGATCAACAACTTAACTTCATAACTTAAGAAACTAGAAAAATAAGAACAAACTGAACCCAAAGCTAACAGAAGAAAGGTAATGATAAAGATTAGAGCAGAGACAAACGGAATAGAGAATAAAAGCAATAGAGAAAATCAACAAACCTGAAATTTTGTCCTTCTAAAAGATAAATAAAATTGACAAACTTTTAGCTAGATGGATTAAGGAAAAAAGAGAAAAGTCAAATTACTAAAATCAAAAAGGAAAGTGGGTGCATTGCTACCAATTCTGCAGAAGCAAATAGGTATGAGAGTATTATGAACAATTACAAACAACAACTTGGATGACATAGACAAATAGACACATTTCAAGAAACACAAACCCACCAAGACTAAATCATGAATAAATAACAAGTCTGCTAGACCTATAACTAGCAAGGAAATTGAAACAGTAATCAAAAACCTCCAAACAAAGAAAAGCCCTGGACCTGGTGGCTTCACTGGTGAATTCTATCAAATATTTAAAGAACTAGCATCAGTCCTTCTCAAACATTTCCAAAACATTAAAGGGGAGAAAACTTTTCCTAAATAGTTCTATGGTCCCAGCATTACCCTGATACTAAAGCCAGAAAAAGACACTGCAAGAAAAGAAAAAGAAAACTACAGTCCCATATGCCACATGCTTATGCAAAAATCCACAATATACCAGCAAATTCAATTCAACACCATATTAAAAGGATTACATACCAGGACCAAGTGGAATTTATTCCTGGAATGCAAGGATGGTACAACATATAAAAATTGATCAATGTGATATTCTACATTAACAGAATAAAGAGAAAATAAAAACATAAAATCATCTCAATTGATGTAGAAAAGGCATGTGACAAAATTCAACACATTTTCATGATAAAAACCCTCAAAAATAAAAAAAGGAAGGAAATTGTTCAACATAACACATATAAAAAATGCACAAATGACAAACCAAAAACTTTTTCTCTATGATTAGGGACAAGGCAAGGGTCCCCCCTCACCACTTCTATGCAACATGGTACAGAAATTTCAAGCCAGAACAATTAGGCAAAAAAATAAAATAAATAAAAAAGACATCCAAATTGGAAAGCAAGAAGTAAAATTATCCTGTTTGCAGATAATAAGATTTTATTTGTAGAAAACCCTAAAGATTTAACAAAAAAGTGTTAGAACTAATAAATGAATTCAGCAAAGTATCAGGGTATAAAATCAACACACAAAAATCCTTTGCACTTCTATACACTAACAATGAACTATCTGAAAAAGAAATTACAAACCCAATTCTGTTTAAAATAGCATCAAAAAGAAGAAAATGGTTAGAAATTCACCTAACCAAAGGGATGAAAAGCTTGTATAATGAAAACTAGAAAATATTGCTGAAAGAAATTAAAGATATAAAGAAATGAAAACACATCTCATGTTTGTGGATTGGAAGAGTTAGTATTCTTAAGATGTAAATACTACTCAAAGCATCTATAATACAATTCCTTTCAAAATACCGATGGTGTTATTTCACAGAAATAGAAAAATTCATCCTGAAATTCATATGGGATCTCAAAGGCCCCAGAATCACTAAAACGATATTGAGAAAGAAGAACAAAGCTGCAGATCTCACAATTTTCTGATTTCAAAATTTGTTACAAAGCTACAATAGTGAAAACAGTATAGTACTTACTGGCATAAAGCCGGACATATATATCAATGCAATAGAATAAAGATTCCAAAAAGAAACCCTCCCATATGTGGTCAAATAATTTTTGATGAGGATGCCAAGACCATTCAATGGGGAAAGGACAGTCTTTTCAACAAGTCGTGCTAAAAAAAGCTGAAGATATATATGCGAAAGAGTACTGCTAAACGAACACCATATACAAAATAACTCAAAATGGATCAAAAACCTAAATGTAAGACCTAAAACTATAAAACTTTTAGAAGAAAATAGGACAAAAATTTCACAACATTGGAGTTGGCAGTGTATTCTGGATATGATGCCAAAGACACAAACAACAAAAGAAAAAAATGGGCAAATTGAACTTAATTTTGTTTTAAATTCTGCATCAAAAGACACTACTGTCACAGTGAAAGAGCCCGCCATATAACAGAAGAAAATATTTGCAAATCATACATCTGACAAGGAAATAATATTCTAAATATATAGAAAACTCTTAGAAATAACAACAACAACAAAACCTCAATTCAAAAATGAGCAAAAGACTTGAGAGACATTTCTCCAAAGAAGATGTGCAAATGAATGAACAGCACATGAAAAGGTGCTCACCGTTATCGCTAATCACTAGGGAAATGCAAATCGAAGCTATAATGAGGTACCATCTTACACCCGTTAGGATGGCTAGTGTCAAAAACAAAAGCAAAATATTGAAAATAACAAGTGTTGGTGAAAATGTGGAAAACTTGGAACCCTTGTGCGCTATTCCTGGGAGTATAACGTGGTAGAGCTGCTGTGGAAAACAGCACAATAGTCCCTCGAATAATTAAAAATAGAGTTGCCATATGACTCGGCAATTCCACTTCTGAACATCTTCCCGAAATAATTGAAAGCAGAGTCTTAAATAGATAGTTTATGCCCCTGATCACAGCTGCATTATTCACAATAGCTATTAATAATATGTGGACGCAACCCAAGTGCTTATCAATGGATGAATGAATAAGTAAAATGTGACACACACACACACACACACACACACACACACACTATAGAATATTCATCAGCAGTGAAAAGGAAGAAAATTCTGGCATATGCTACAGCATAGATGAAACTTGTAGACATCACGCTAATGAAATAAGGCAGCCACAAAAAGACATGCCTGTATGAATCCCCCTACATGAGTTACCTAGCGCATTCAAAATCATAGAGACAGCAAGTGCTGATAGAAATAGCTGTGGCCATGGTCTCTCTCTTGTTCACTGGCTCTCACTGACACCGGTTACCCCAAGGAAGCTGCTTCCGTTTCAGTGTCTGAGTTAGCAGAGGCTGCTCTTCTATACGCAATATGCCATGCTTTCAAGCACCTAAGATTTTCGTATTTCTTAAAGATAAATATTCTTTCAAAGGTATGAGGTAGAAATAAGTAAGACAATCGTCCTATTAGCTTTTATTTTAAAAAATAATATATATTTATAAAATGTGCGTGTATGAAATGTAATAATAAGGTACATAAAACACAAAAATCACACACACACACACACACACACACACAGAGTTCAAGCTCCAATGGACACTATTAGATTGAATTCTTTTCAAAGTTCAAATGCAGTTGCCTTGGAGTCTTTCAGGAGTAAGTGTGCTCTAAAATAGACACCTCTGCTTGAATGCGAATAAATAGAAGATCAGCAGCACTCCACCAGCGGAAACAATTGAAGTTGCTGTAAAAACCGTTTCTTGCCGGACAGCTCACTCTCCTTCAATGCAATCTATGGCTTTTTAGGCATCTTGCTCACACTTCAGTTCTTCAACAATGACTGCTGAACTTACCTCCCAGTTCTAGCTTTGGAATATGTCAAGCTGAAAATGGATGAGCAAATGCGCATCACCAGACAGTGGAGCTTTAAAGGGGTGTCAGAAGCCATGAATTTCCAATCCACCCAGCCAACAAAACGGTAAAATGATTTCCCCAGATACCATGTGTTTTTGCACTTGTGAGGGGAATCTCCAAACATCTAATTATCTAATGTGGTGCATATTTTTACCAATAAATAAACGATGTATATGAATTTGGAAAAATACCGTGAACATTACCTATGCCTCCGTGATATAAGAAATTAACCTGAGTGAGAAGAAAAGCAAGTGGAAATAAAAATACTTCCAAACAGTTATCTCTAACACATTCCTCTCTACCACCCAGCATCTCTTCGTGGTTTCCCGGAGTATTTTTAAAGCACACACCTTGAATTATCCGTTAATTCTTGAGCTGATTCAAATACTCGCAGTCAATAAATCCCTCTTTTTAATGAATCAAGTTGTATTTCTAAGCCAACTTAGACAAGTAATCAACATCCTCACGGCCTCTGTACTTTCACACAGTTATTGCTAAAATACAGATATAAAGGCGCAATCTGAGTGAGACAGTTAATGGCAAAATGCGGCAATAAAACGAGAATAGGATATATCGGCATATATTCCTAGGTAAAAACTCAAGGTTCACTCTTTATTAATGGTACGCTAAGTCCCATAGTTAACCTCTCATAACTTTAGTTATTATATCTGGAAATTGAATATAATTATGCATAATCATCTTGGTGCTTGTTGGGTTGGTTAAATGATATAATGCAAATCACCTGTTACATAAAGTAGACATTTAATCCAGTGTTTCAGAGAGTAGGGCCTGTAGTCAAATGTCTCGATTTAAAGCCATTCACCATTTACTTGTTATTAATCTTGGCCAAGAACATGCACTTGTTCTGTCTTAGTGTCTAGATGTGTAGAATGGGGATCATTACGATTGCAGTGTGTTCATATCACAGCATTGTCAAGGGGCTTAAGTGAGTGTTTGCACATGTGCGTGTGTCAGTGTGTGTGCGTGTGTGTGTGTGTGTGTGTGTGTGTGTGAAATATATCTTAAGATAGGACATGGCACACAGCAGGCCTTAAACAGATAGCTGCTATTACATTTATTAATAACTTAATTTTTATTACTCAACTGTTCTTCTCCAAATTTCATTAATAAATTATTCTTTATGTTTGGTACTGTTGAATTTATGACTCTATATTAACAGCATTTAAAATATTGATTTCAATAATATTCAAAATTTTTTTTCAAATATTTATTTGAAATTTGCTAAATCAAATTTGTACCCTTTTAGTTAGAATCAGCCTCACGTCACTGGCACTCAGGTCTGAATAAGAGTTTCTGAAACTAGAATGTCACACACTGCCAATTTCTGAAAGGGTGTTGTTATCCATGAGAAAAATGTGACTTCAATAAATGCCACCTAAAAAGAACTGTGCTTTATACATATAAATAGTATTTGTAAGAGAGAGGAGTGAAGTTTCTTGAACCTCAGCCAATCTGATTCTGTGCTTTCAAAAGCGAAAGCTGTGTACCTATCTTAGTAGATTATTGAAATATATATTCTTAAAGCAGTGAATTGCAATTGTTTTATTCTATTTGTGTCCGATAATTTTCAAAAGTATAAAATATCTTTATATTAAACTATTGCAAGAGTTTGCCAATGGGAAGGTTAAGTACAGATTCATATTAAGGGTGATATGAATAACTAATCTGTCTGAAAATTATTAATGCTGAGATGAGTTTTGAACATTTGTATAGAAAAATCCAAATTGAGGATGGCACAATTATTTAAAACTTTTAATTAACCAAACATTTCCTGCATTATATTTGTAAAAGGAGTTTAATATCATATCATGAATTAATTAAAATTCATAGAGCTAACCAAATGCCTCAACCTAAGCATGCATTCGATCAACACCTTAATGATTTCTTAGGATTATAGCCCTGGGTTATAATTGTAGACATCGATAATGATGAAATATTATAATAATTGCTAATTTAAGAAAAAAATCCAGAGACAAGTCAAATATTACTTGTTTTATTTACATTGCAATTATTAATAAAAATGAATACACTAAAATATTTTAGAATTTGTTTTTTTCAAAACAAGAGTTAAAACAATAAAGAGTGCCCTGGGGTGCCAAGAAATGTTAAGTTGGCAGATACAACTGTTCCCCAAAATTAGGGATATTTGAATTTTACTGTTTGTGAAAGGTAAATAATATCTAGAGTCATTTATCGAGTGATCATTGAATATCTGTTCAACATTTAGTTGTGCAAGACAGTGACCCTATGGGAATAAAACAGCATATAAAAGATTATAGACAAAATAGGACAGGCATGCTGGTATGAGAATAATTTAAATCACAGTTGGTTGTTAAGGAATAAACCAGGAAAAAAAGAATAATTTTAAAAGTATGCTTGATGTCAGCTGGAATTACCTACTCCATTTAGATTAAAAAAATATTACCTCGAATTTGCATCTCACGTGCACTGGAATACTCACTTTCGCTTATGATTTTACTACCCGAGTGTGCTGTTCATAGCCACACTGTATTGCCTGCATAATGACAGCTGCCTGAATCTTCCTCTCTCAAATGCCACCTACACAAAGTCAGTGTGACCCGTGTGATATGCATTTAATGTCCAGGAAAATAGAAGAGGTTTCCATACGTGAAAAATGTAGCGCATGCATGAGTTTGTAACAGCGTGTTTTGTTGGATTATGCAAACAAGAAACATATCTTGCTAGAAGCTCTGCTCTTGCCTTGAAAAGAATTTAAAATTGAATATTAGAAATCTCTGTCCTTAAAATTCTAACAGATGCCTTGATAGCAAGAGTCTCTCTTGATGGACTTTCTCCATGAGCTCCAGTTCGCTATCATTTGCTGTCTTTACTCACTTTCTCTCCTCCTTCCTCATCCCTTGCCCAGCTCCCAAATCCCGGCCATGGCAGCGCAGTTTGGCAAACGAGAATAATTCTCTTCCTACAGGGAGCTGTGTTGTTGATTTTAAAAACAGTATGATTTTTCCATGCAGCCTTATGGCACAGTTGAATGCCCACCATATGCTGTCTTCTTGCATCCTTTGGAATCTTACAATTCCCGGAAGCAGGTACTATCCTCTCACCCTTACATATGGGGATACTGAGGTCAGATCAGTTAATACGTCAAAATGGGGAAACGGTATTTTGACATGTGTGAAGTCACAGTTGGGAAATGCACAGTCAAGATTTGAACCCACGTCTACCTGGCTCAAAAGTACAGGGCTATTTTACTACTAAATGATACATCAAAGATTAGAAAATAAAGAATTTAATTCCTCAGAAAGGTGTCATTTAGCCTAAGACTGATGAAAATGCCACGTTTCCTCTGGAACACAGGTAGCTAAAGGAAACACACATTAGGTTTACACTTGGCACAACTCCTGCGTCTCCGTTGCCGGCATCCTTGCTATTCAAGGTGCGATTCTCAGAGGAGCAGCGCAGCCACTCAGGGGCCCTGCAAGAAATGCAGAATCTCAAGCCCCACCAGGAACTATGGAATCAGAATCCGCATTTTAATGAGATTCCCGTCATCCCTCAGCACCTCTGAGTTTGAGTAACACTGACCTCCAAAGGTGGTCGATCAAAATCCATCATGTGCAAATCACGGGGACGTTGTCTGCCATGGGGCGGTGCAGCCACGCAAACGGTCGTGCCTGTCCTGTAGAAACACGTATGACATCACGGTCATGTACCTGCACATCTGGCTCTTGGGTAAGCAAGTGCACACTTTAAAGTGGAGATTACCACTTGATTTGTGGCCATGGCGACAGGATTGGCGGAACCACCCACAGCCATTGACAAACTCTAAAACGGAAAGAGCAGGAGCCAGGCTCATCTGCCTGCACTTCCCTCTCCCATCGCTGCCCATCTGAGCCACCGTTCCTGGACTTGGGTTCCTCCTGCGACAGGGACGTGCTGTGCTGGAATTAGACAAGGTGCAGGTGTGGCCACCCCTCCCCTACCCCGCGCGCTGGCTCACCTCAGCTCCGCCTCGGGCTCCCTTTCTGTTTGTGGGTGTGACTCAGCTCACACTGCTGAGTAATCTCGGCTCCCCTGATGGCATCCCGCCTGCTTCCAGAGGTCTGAACTCAGACTCTCGACATCTCTATATCCTGTTTATTTTTCCCCTCTAGCGACAAGAAAAAACAATTTTTACAATATGTCTTCATGCTGTTGAGGCGACAGTGTAATGCAGCAGTTTCCGAAATTTACAGTTTATGCAAATCTTCCGGAGATCTTGCTAGAAGGGAGATTCTGATTCAGGGGCAGGATGTGAGATTCTGCATTTCCAACAACTCCCAGGTGAGGCAGGTTCTCTGACCACACTGTAAATAACTACTTACATTTCTAATGAATTGAAAAACTAGCAAAAAATTGTGTTTGGGAACAGTAATTAGGAAGTATCAAAATTCTTTAAATGTATTTTGACATTATAATTGCATTTCTAATGATTTTATGCTAAATAAATATTCAGGAATATATACACAAAAATTTCGATAAAAGAGCATTCTTCTCATTCTTATTATATTAGCAAAAATGAAATGAAAATATGAGGTTTGGAGGAAACTGCATGTCAAAGTGTCTGAATCACTATTTTCATGTTAGGGAAGGAAATAACATGGGCATTTCTGCAGTGTTAAAAATAATATCTCAACGTGGCATTATATTTAAATATTATAAAGTGCTTACATGCCTTCTGCCTCATGCAAGACAGGGATGACACGTGGGGAGGATGAGACAAGAAAAGTTAGGAAGGTCATGGAACTGCTCAGCTATGGGGCAGGTATGGGACCCAGGACTCTGGACTTCAGACTTTAAATTCAGCGCTTTGAACACCACTCCATGCTCACCTTGGGAATATTACAGATACCTTGGGAGTAGGATGGTGCTTGGGAAAGGAAATGGCTTTGAAACCAGAAATGTGAGATTTAATGATGCTCTACCACTTATGAACTGGCCAACACTGGGCAAGTTAATAAACTTCCCTGAGTCTGTTAAATTGGGATGAATTCACTCATTCAACAAACACTGATCAAGCTTCTTTCCACAGTGGAGAACAAAACAATGAATTCCTTTCTATCATGAATGTACCTTCTATCTCACAACTTTCATTGAATATTAAAAATTAAACCCATAAAACAATTCATGGGGCTTGGTGAGCAATACATGTGCATTCTGTCATCTATACCAAGTTCTTAAGATAGGGTATTGGGTGGTTGGGCATAATTAATATTTGTTCCTCCTTGGAAAAACAGCCACGCAACATGTCCCTGTACATGTTTTATATGAGAGGCTGTTCCTTTGTGATGCTGCACTTAACAACAAGAACAACAAGATAAAACAAAAACAAGAATCTTTGCAATCATTTGTCCATATGAGAATAAGCCTCTTACCTGTTGCTGTGACTCCCATTAATTGTCTCTCTGTCGGCTTTTCAGGTACCTCAGTGGTCAGAAGAGACCCCCAGGAGTCGTCCTTTTTATGATGAAATACGCAGGACAGCGTCATCTTTCCTTCACCTCGTCCCAACATCAGAGTTGATGGTAACACGTACTATACAACGGTCTAGGTGGGAGAATGAATCTGTCACGCTGCCCTCATTGTACCGTTATTAAAGAGCTTAAGGTCTTTAAGACAAAAAGATAATCAGGGCCGTGGCTCATGTTGGGGAAGATGCTCAAACAGAGAAAAAAAGCACTAGGGAAATCGATATTTTTTACTGCATCAGCAGTGTATTCACAGTCTAGAAGATTAGAAGTTGCAGTCTACACGGTTGTCATTTTCTACCATCAAAGTTAAACATAAGAGAAGTTCAAAAGAAAGTGTCCAAATGTACCTCCCTTGACCTACTGGCATCACGCCTGTCCTTGGCATGGGACTGCGGGCACCAGGCTTGCAGGTGTGGCCATCTGCAATGGTCCTCACCAGCCACCAAGCTCCGACACGTCAAGAGAAAAGTACCTAAGAATGGGCTCCCTGTGCCGCGAAGGGAAAAACCACTCTCAGAATGTCAAATTTCCCTGAGATGAGAAATTTCTTCAGCCCCAAAATGTAGGGAAAACACAGTTCCCTTTATTTCAGTGCTTTTCAATGTTCTGCCGGGGCCAACTCATACCAGCAGTAAGAGCCAATTTTTTTTTTTTTAATTTTTAAGAATTTTGTAAGTTGGTCGTTCAACACCTAAATATTTTAAAAATAGGCTATATAAGCTTTAATTAAATAAACAATATTAAAAGGAAATATAATGACTATTGAAAAAGTGCCAATGCCAGTTGCTTTACTAAATTTTATCATTACCTATGCCTTTTAGGTTATTTAGGTTTTGTCTCTACAGGGTAAAAATACTGTATGATGGTGCACTATTGCACATTTCTTCCCAATTCATCATTTAGTAATTTCTTGTTGGTAGCTTCAAATTGGCTATGGTTAGAATATTTACACCATGGAAATTGGCAACCAATACAGATGAAAACTTTCTCCTCTGCAGGGCTGGTTATTAAACATTCACCAGCACAATTCTGTTGCCATCACTTTAGTTAAAATACTGTCACTGCCAAATTATCTATGCTCATGGAGAAGAAATAAAGTGCTAACTATTTTAAATAGAGAATGGTTTAAAGTAATTTTGGTTTGCTTTGAGAAGTATACAAGATGCCCGCTCTGTCTCTCTTTCATATGCAAGCACACATATATTGATATAATATAAAAACAAGTGTTTTAAACTATTCTTACCTCTCTCCTTTGAATCTTCCTGGAGTTAGGTTTCCCTTTCCCACCTAGTGAATTTCTATCCGTGATTTAGCTCAGTTGTTACTTTTCCATGAGTGCATTTTCCACTATCCTAGGCACACCCTGAAAGTTTGCAGCTTTGCGCTGCATTCTCAACGAGTTCTACCCTAACATTTCTACTTTAAATCATAACTAGCCACCATCCGCTATCCTTGGCACACTCTTTTCTATTTACTCTGCTTTTTCATTTATTTTTACAGCACTTATCACCTTCCTACCACATATAATATATTTTAATCATATCTATTTTAAATTTTATGACAGTAAAGATTCTGTCTGAGTCTTTTATATATCTCGCATGCCTGGCCAGTGCCTAGTGTGTAGTAGGTATTCCACAAATAGTAGAAAAATGAATGAATTACATTCACAAGAGGCAGTGTGAATTTGGGTTTCACCGTGGGACAAATCATTACCAACTCTGTAGGCTGGACAGGTTACTCAGACTCTCTGGTTCTTATTTCATGGGGTACTTATAAAATTAAGATCTCCTGTATGAGATATTATAATTTAATACACATCACCATAACCTCATTGACTAGCATCTTATACATACCCACGAAATGTCAGTATCCTTTATTCTCACTGTGAGTTTTTCTTCCCTGGTAGACTTCATGAATTCTCACGGAAGGACGGCACAGAGTGGCATTAACTCTGTGACAGTCTACTTGTCATAGAGGAGAGGAGCCTCATTCTCCACTACAAGCAGACAGAGTCAAACTTGGCAACACGGGATATTGGGAAGAGGCCTAATGGATTGTCACAGACGGCCTGCTAAGAGGATAATGCGTTTTCAGCCAACATGCTGCAGCTCATCATAGCAAACCGCACTGTGGCGCACGACGGCTGCCTCTGCCAGCCTCCTAAGATCACATATGGAAAAGCAGCTCGCACGGTGATTAACCTTGAGATTTCAATTATGAATGAACTAACGAAATGCCTGCCAACCCGTTTTAGATTATTAAACATGAAATATCCAAACATAAAAAAGTATTAAATTATTCAAATGCCAGCATTTGGGATTTCGAGAGTTTGAAATCTTTTCACGTGTTGGATCACACAGTGGGGCAAGATGCAGGATGCCCTGAGCTGCGCACGTCAGTGACGAGAGGCATGCTGCAGGCATGCTGGGACAGCCTCACGTGCTCCTGTGAGGAGGCACAGCAAAACAGGGGTTTCTGTCAGTGGTTCGTTTCCACCTGATAATAAATTTCACGTGAAGTGCCTCTCTGGAGTCTGGACTTTCTGCTCATGCCCATTCAAGACAAAGCTTTCAAAGGCACTCCATTATGCCCTATTTTGCCTAATGATAACCATATCATTCCATTCATTTAATAAATGGTGACATTCCTCTGGGCCAAATGAGAATGATACTTTATACCTGCACTCCCCAACCTCTGGGCTGCAGACGGGGACTGGTCCTTGCCCTGTTCAGAACGGGGCCACACAGCAGGAGGTGAGAGGCGGGTGAGCAACCAAACTTCATCTGTATTTACAGCCACTCTCCGTCGCTCCCGTCACTGCCTGAGCTCTGCCTCCTGTCAGATCAGTGACGACATTAGAGTCTCACAGGAGCATGACCCCTACTGTAAACTGTGCATGGAGGGATCCAGGTTGCCTCCTTGTGAGCATCTAATGCCTGATGATCTGAGGTGGAGCTGAGGCGGTGATGCTAGCACTGGGGAGCGGCTGCAAATACAGATTATCATTAGCAGAGAGGTTTGACTGCACAGAGACCATAATAAATCAATAGCTTGCAGACTCACATCAAAACCCTATCAGTGAGTGGCAAGTGACAATTAAGCTGCCTCTGGTGACAGCTTTACAGTGGTGAGTTGATGTACTTCAGTTGTACAGCTGCATCTGGTTGCAGCTTTAAGTCAGAATCTGACACTTATTTTAGTCCGTGTGTGGCCCGCCCATTATTTTATTTACCACCTCCATTCACGCCTCCTTCCTGCACTGCGCACTTGTCCCAGTCACAGTTTTGCTAAGACCACAAGCTAACTAGCAAATATGAGCAAAAAACAAACATCACTGGAGAGCTTCTTCACAAAGGGGAAAGACCCAATGATGAGACAGCAGAAGGCTTTAGGACTGCCAACAAATGAAAGCTTCATTTAAAAGAAAATACCAAGAGTCCTACTTAAATTACAGGTTCACTGCAATAGGTGATTCATATTTCATCAGCCCACTTTGTATGATATGTGGCAACCGGCTATCCAAGGAAGCCACGAAACCTTGAAAACTGCTTCGCCACATGGAGACCAAGCACCCTGCATTAAAAAACAAGCCTTGGAGTTTTTCAAAAAAAACGTGGACACAAAGAACAGAAGCAATTAGTGAAGGCCACCACTTCACGAAATGTGTCCACACTGAGAGCAGCATTCTTAGTGGCTACCGCATTGCTAAAGCTAAGAAGCCCTTTACTATTGGTGAAGAGTTGATCCTGCCTGCCGCTAAGGACGTTTGCCATGAACTTTCAGGAGAGACTGCAGTTCAAAAGGTGGCACATGTTACCCTTTCAGCTAGCACCATAACTAGACAAACTGATGAAATAGCAGAGGATACTGAGGCACAATTGCTAGAGAGGATTAATGAGTCATGGTGGCACACAGTCCAGGTTGACGAGTCTACGAATGATGAGAACAAGGCAAGGCTTGTTTTCGTGGAACATATTTTTTCATGAGAATGTGCATGAGGATATGTCATGTGGACTTTTGTTGCCAACCAACACCACAGCTGCAGAACTATTCAAGTCTCTGTGATTACATATCAGGAACACCGAATCGGTCATTTTGTGTTGGTGTATGTACAAATGGAGCAGCTGCCATGACTGGATGGCTTTCTGGTTTCACTGCTCAGGTCAAGGAGGTCTCGTCTGAATGTGAGTCTATGTGCTGTGTCATCCATAGAGAGATGCCGGCTAGCCGAAAAATGTCATCTGAACTAAACAACGTTTTGCAGAATGTGCTCAGTCTCTGACGCCACCGACCTCCACCCCGGCCTCTGCCGAAGCTCCTTCCTCAGCACTTGGAGGCCAAACGTTTTCCTCTGTGTCGACTTCATCAGTTGTCTATTTGTGCTTTGTGTAGGCAGAACTATTGTTGGAAAGAAGCAATAAAAAGGAATACTGGGCTGTGATTTTATTTGCAATTATATTTTTATTAAAACAGTTAATGACTGAAATCCAAATTTCATACAACATACTTTAATACATACTTTAATAGCAATGACATTTCACATATTAAGATATAAATTAAAAGTGCAAAACAAAGATATTTTAGTGGTCTGTGGAATCTAAATTTGTGTAATAGTTGACAGAAAAAGTAAATTTCTTGATTATATAACAGTTGGTAAGACTCTGCTTAGTCTCCTGATGACTAACAGTGTTTCTAATAAGAGACATGAAAATACCAATATAAAAATAACTTGCAGAGGTAAAGCCAGAAATAAAGAGAAAATGTAAGATTAATTTTTAAGTAACTATACCTAGGGGCAGGAAGGATGGATGCTCTCTTTAGTTGTTATTAAACATTGTATTTATATAAATCAAAAACCATATAGAATGTACTATAGATTACATTGTAGGTAAGAGGCTATTAATTCACAAGTACTACATAATGTATGTTTTTAGTAGAATGGATCACTGAATGTTGAGCGTATTGTTGGTGACCTATCGGGCATGTTTACTAAACCAAAAATCATGCAATGATGACAAATTTGTAAATAGAGCTGATTTTGAAATATCATCATGAAGATGAAGTACATGAAATATCCGCACCCCGCATCATCGACAGACCTACATGGCTGAGGGTGTGTATTGAACTAAGTGCAGCTGCAGAATAATTTGCAAGAAACTGTTTGAGAACTGCTCACTCATTTCGGTTCAAAATATTTTTCCCCTTTCCATCCTGACATTCGTCTGTGCATGCAGAACCTGTCCAAATAATCTCACTCACCCTCACCCGCTATGAATTACGGAGACAAATGGAGACATGTGAATGAATGGGGATAAATACAAAATATAAGACTCATGTTAATGCTCCAATTTTTAAATGTTTTGAAATTACTTTTATCATTTATTTTATTTGACAAATAAAAATTGTATGTATTTATCATGTACAGTGTGTTATATATACACACAATAAAATGCTATTCAACTTTTAACAAAGGAAAGTCGTTTGTCACAATATCGATAAACCTGGGGGATATTATGCTAAGTGAATAAGCCGGGCACAGAAAGACAAATAAATACAAGATTGCACTTATACGTGGCATCCAAATCAGTCGGACTCATAGAAGTAGAGAGTAAAACGGTAGTTTCCAGGATTTGGGGGGCTGGGGTGGGATGTTGGCCAAAAGGTATAAATTTTCAGTTAAATAGAATGAGTAAGTTCAAGAGATCTGTTGTACAACATAGTGACTACAGTTAATCACGATGTATTGTATTCTTGAAAATTGCTAAGAGAGCAGACGTTAAGTGTTCTCACCACAAAAATGGTAAATATGTAAAGTAACAAATGTTAATTAGCTCAAGGCCCCCTGCCTCTGTCTACACCCCGCCCCCGCCCCCCAGGCTCTTCCTTTGCCATGGCATCCAGGGTCGATACCCCTGTGCCGACATTGACTTATAATGCCGAACCCAGTCTATCTGTGTTTCCTGCATTACCCCAACAACGCTCCTCCTCAGTTTTACTTCTCTTCCCCTTTTCCTTCTCCTCTGGCCATAATAGCCTCCTCGCTATTGCAAAGACACCCCAAGCACACTCCCTCCCCAGGGCTGGCAAGTGCTACCCAAGCTGTCAGGACCTGTTCCATCCTGACCCCTCAGAGAGCCAGGCGGAGGCCATGCAGCCGCACAGCCCTTCAGAAAGAGACACATTGTCCTGATCTGTGGAAATGCCCATTTTAACAGTGATTTTCGTAACAGAGACCTGCCTTACAAAACAAATAGGAAGTTTATGAAACATTGTGATTCTCTAAGATTCTTGCCTGCAAAGATATTTAGTGATATACTTTGTGAAGCAAAACGACCAGGCAGGAAATTTATATTGAAGCTCCCTTTCATGATGTATATTTAAGTAACAAAATGTCTCCAAAAACGTATCTTGAGGTGCTGGCATGTTTTCAAGTGGCAAAAGCCCCCTTGAACTAGTCTGTGTTAAACAACAGAAAAACAGGCAGGCTCAAAGAAAAGGCAACAATTTATCTCACGGAAATGATGAAAAGCTGTGAAACTCAGGAACTGCAAACTGGAGATTCTGGGTTGTTTGAGAATTAACCGGAAGGATCTGCAAAGATAAAGACAGTTGACTTTCTTGGCTAATAGAGAAAATGTGGGGTCGTGCGCCAGCTAGCAAGCTGTCTGTGGTTTCTACCTGATAAAATGCAGATCGTTTGCCTCAGATAATTATAGAACCAGAGACCATGCAGACAGCTGACTTTCAGGTACATGTGAATGACATGTCCTACTTTCCAGACATTCACAAGTCGAGAAGGCTCTCAGTACCAGTCAAATATAACCACTTTCTATTCAGATTTCAAACTTTTATTTTTAATTTTCTGAACTCCAGTGTGAAATATTTAACCATCAATCCTCAAATCAGACACTGAAGCCAATTTCCAGACAAGTGGTCCGATGTGATCAGGAAACTTCCAGTGGTGTGACGCGTGGGAAGTCCAGGTGCCCGGAGGGTGGCGTTACCTTCACGCGGAGCCGGGTCCGGGCAGCTCGGGATATGGGATGACAGAGAATTCGACCTCCTCATGAGACTTACCTGCTTGCCAGATGAAAAGCTTCCCAAGTATTTGATTCGTCTCAAAAGCCCAAATGCTAACTACACATGTAGATTTTAAGCAATGACTGCTTAAACCCCACACCCAGCCCTACTGACCCTGGGGTGCAGCCCCTCCTTGGTCCGTTGAGTCAAGAGACCTGGGCAGTGCTCGCCCCCACCTGCTTTGGGAACATTTTACCTTCTGGAGTGTTAGGAAGCTTCCTGTGATAATCTCTTCCCTAGCACTCCACTCACCTCCTTCCCTCCTTCATTGTTAAATAAATATATCCTTTTATTGCTCTGAACTAAGTTCTTTTGCAGTCATTGTCAGGACAACCACCAACACAGGTATGTTTTTCCGCATGCCCTGCACTGATTTTTGTCCCTGTGTTTATAGGCTTCTGCTAGATACTTCCCCAGAGCACCTCCCTTTTTTGCAAATCAAAAAGTCCTATAAAGAAATATGCTTAATCAAAAAGAGTTTCTTCACTAAAAATCCTATCAGTGAAGGTTGTAAAAAAACTAAGTTACATCTAATCCCATTGCATTAAGGTGCAGTGACATCTTTTCACTGCAAGGGCTGAGAAACACTCCACGTGGGGATGGGCGGTTGCTGCCCCCAAAGTAGGTGCATTTCAGCCGCCCCCGCCTTGAGCTCAGGCAGCGGAGAGCTGCTCTACACCAGCCTGGCCACGGCAGCAGCGTAACGTCTTGGGAATGTCCCACCTTACACAGGCATTTGTAAAAACAAGTGTTTTTAAAAGAGGAAGCAATGACATTATTAAACAGACCATAGGCTTTGGACTGATATCCAAAAATCATAGTTTGGCAATTAATAAGTGTTTGTCTTTTGGTAAATTTTATAACTATTATGAGACATAGTTTCCTATTTTAGTAAATTAGGGACTCCCTCCCTCCCTTTTCATCTCTCCAACTACATCCTGTACATTTTCCAAACTGAGGTATCACAATATAAGCACAGCCATGTGAGGAAATTACAAAGGACAAGGATTAAGAAAAGGAAAATTAGAAGGTGCAAAGATAAAGTATTATACAGAATAAATGTTCTGAAATCCTGTGCACTTATAAATGTGGTTCTGAGCTTCTTGGAAGCTGAGACAAATGAGAAATAAAAAAAATGACTATTTCTGTCATGAAGACCTAAAATAATTCTTCTGTAGTTACTGTTAAAGAGGATCCAGACTACGCATATAACCACCATTATCAAAAACATCTTTGAGTAAATATGCTAAGTTAATCGGGCTGTCTCTTATTTTGTTTCAAGTGTGCACAGATTTCCTATGGCTTAAATACTGTTCACTTAAAAAAATTGTCATGAGCTTAGTGATAGCTTCTAGGAAAGCCTTTGTGTGTGTCTTGAACATCCTATGCAGCTGATGTGTTCTGTTGCTCTTAATATCAGCATTAACAGTCATTAGTGTTATGTTGATATTGCTCTCACAGGTGATCCCAGCCCATTGGGTGTAAGATTTTAACAGGATAAACAAATAGCTCTTACCATAAGTGCCTAGTTTCTGACCTTACAGTTATAGCAATTTAGAGGTGGAATAAACTTCGCACATACATATCAAATCCAAATTTAAAAAAAGAAATTTGTAAAGATTATAGTTTGAGAAGGAATGTAAAATATAAGGAATGCATGTTAGAATAAACCTAAACAAGCATCTATTACACAAAGAAAATATACCTTTCTTTTGTGTAAAAAAGAGTAGTTAAATAAATTCTAGAATGGAATTTTCCCTATATTATGCTTTCAATAAATATAAATGAATGAACAGATGTCACTATAAGAGTTGATTCCTATTTCAAATATATATCAAACATATTTTTTACTTCTATAAGAAAATACACGTATTTTGGTAAAATTTGAACATGAATGTCACTGATGCTTACCCTTAAATATAGCTACTGCTCTTATAAAACCCCAATTGAGTGTTTTTATTTCTCTTCAAATTCAGAACATATACACACAGACATATTTTGATGTTTTCATAAATGCATATATTTCTATAACTACCATCATGATCAAGATACAGAACACGTCCTTCTACTCAACAAAGACGGTCCTTGAGGGTCAACCCCCTCCCCCTCACATAGACCATGGCAAGCACTAAATTGTTTATTGCCCTTAGAGTCTGGCCTTTTCTAGAATGTCATATTATGAAACTGTACCATATACATTTTTTTTAATTTCTGGGTTTTCTTTCCTTAATGTATTTGAAATTCATTTATATACATATATATACACACACACACACATCTATATATATCAGTAGTTTATTTTCTTTATTGTTGCATAGTATCCAGTTTTATGAATATACCACAATTTATACATTCACCACATAACAGACATTTAAGTTGTATGCAGTTTTTAATTTTTATGAATACAGCTTTTAAAAAAAAGAATAAATATTCTTTTATGCAATGTTTTAGCTTCATCTGATACATTATGCTTTGATATGTTTTTATATAATTCAGTTCAAAATATTTTCTAATTTCCCGTGTAATTTTCTCTTTGACCAATTAGTTATTTATAAATGTGATTTTTAATTTAAAAATATTTTGGAGTTACCAGGATTTTTTTTTGACTTTAAGTTTTGTTGTCAGGAAATATTCTTTGCAATAATTCAATCATTTAAAAAATTTTCAATTGTTTTAAGTAATTTCAATCATTTAAAATTTACTCAGATTTTTTTATGGCCCTAAATATAATCTAACTTGGCAAATAATCTATATGCCCTTGGAAAGAATGTGTATTTCACAGTTGTTGGGTGAAATGTTCTATAAATGTGAATATCATAAAAAGTTCATTGGTATTGCCGTTCAAATCTTCTATATCTTTAATAATTTTCTGTTAACTTATTCTATCAATTATGAAAAGAGACGTGTTTAAATTTCCAGCAATATTTATGGATTTTTGTATTTTTTCAGGTTTTGCTTTGTGATACCTGGAACTTTAGAAGTGGTATAATTATTGATCAATTGAACCTTAATCATTATGCAATGTTCCTTTTTACCCTGGTAATAGTTCTTGTTTTGAAATCTACTACATCAATTGTTAATATAGTCAACTCAGCTTCTTTTGAATTTTTTTTTATTTCAAAATATTAAGGGAGTACAAATTTTTTGTTTGCATGGATCACTTTTGTAATGCTTGAGTCACAGGTATAGGTGTGCCTGTCACCCAGGTAGTGGTAATTGCCCCTCCTCTCCTCCCCCCTCTTGATTTCCACTGAGTTTTACTTCTCTCTGTGCACGTGTGTGCTCGTTGGTTAGTTCCAATTTAATAGTGACTACATGTGGTGCTTGTTTTTTCCATTCCCTCCCTCCCCCAACCCTTGGCAACCACTGATGTTTTTATGTTTCCATAATGTTGCCTTTTTCAGAATGTCATATACTTGAACTCAAATAGCATAGCCTTTTAGGACTGACTGCTTTCACTTTGCAATATGCACTGAAGGATTCTCTTTTTTAAGTAAGTGTTTTCTCAAAGCAATGGATTCTTTCTGTAGGGACCGTCCCTGGGCAAAAATTGGCTTAAGCCCAGAGTCAGTGAAACTGGATGTGCTCTCCTTGGCACCAGAGGTCAATAGGCCCGGACATGGCCTGTTGACCCAACAGAACTCTTCCTCATGACAGATAGCTTTATGACAGATAACCAAGCGCCTGGGGTCTTGCAAACAAGCCAAGGCGTCTCATTGTCCTGCATACGGTAATGAGATAAAGAAGTTAAGATGCAAACGTCTGCTTCCCTTGAGCAATCGTCTGGAAGGAATAAAAAT
>CAUYSK010095055.1:0-11829 GCA_963575035.1 Avahi laniger
GGTCATATCTAAGAATTCATTGCCAAATTTAAGGTAAAGAAGATTTACCCCTATGTTTTCTTCTAAGAGTTTTATGTCTTTAGTTCTTATATTTAGGTGTTTGATTCATTTTGAGTTGATTTTTGTATATGGTGTGAGATAAGGGCCCAATTTCATTCATTTGCCTATGGAAATCCTTTTGTCCCAGGACCATCTGTTGAAGAAACTGTTCTTTCTCCATTGAATGGAGTTGGAATCCTTGTCAAAAATCAATTAGCCATAGATGTATATTTTTATTTCAGGACTCGCAATTCTATTCCATTGAATTATATCTCTAACCTTATGTCAGTACTATACAGTAAATCCTTACTTAATATTGTTGATAGGTTTTAAAAACTGACTTTAGGTGAAACAGTCCATAAGGAAGCCAATTTTTTTCTCACCAACTTTATAATGAAATGATGCTATTTGAGGACCTGCTATACATCATTTCACTTAAGGTTACAGTTTTCAAGAACCTATGGACGTTAAGTGAGGACTTACCATACTGTTTGATTACTATAGCTGTATAGGAGGTTTTGCAGTTGGGAATTATGAGTCCTCCAATTTGCTATTTTTCAAAATTATTACTATTTGGGATCCCTTTTAATTCTGTATGAATATTAAGGTAAGTTTTTTCATTTCTGCAAAAAAAAGGCCATTGGGATTTTGATAGGAATTATAGTGAATGTGTAGATTGCTTTGGGGATATTGCCATCTTAACAATATTAAGTCTTCCATTTCATGAACGCAGGATATCATTCCATTTATTTATGCCTTATTTAATTTCTTTCAGCAATGTTTTGTAGTTTCTATTATGCAAGTTTTTCATTTCTTTGGTTAAATTTATTCCTAAGTATTTTATTCTTTTTGATGCTATTGTAATTACTTTCTTTGCAGATTTTTCATTGTTAGTATATAGAAACACAACTGATTTTGCCTCAATATTGTATCCTATAACTTTGCAGACTTCATTTATTAGTTCCAAATTGTTTCTCACTGGATTCTTTTTGATCTTCTATGTAAAAAATTATGTCATCTGCAAATAGGAATAATTTTACTTCTTCCTTTCCATTGCGGATGCCTTTTATTTTTTTCTTCTAGCCTCACTTCTCTGGCGAGAATTTCCAGTATAATATGAAATAGGAGTAGGAAAAGCAGGCATCCTTGTTGGATCTTGATCTCAAGGGCAAAGTTTTCAGTCTTTTTCCATTGAGTATAATGTTAGCTGTGAGTTTTGAAAAATGCCCTTTATGAAGTTAAGCAAGTTCCATTCTTCTCCTAGTTTCCTGTTGTTGTTGTTTTAAATCATTAACAGATGTTCAGTTTTTTTCAAATGATTTTTCTTGTATAAATTGAGAGAATTATGTGTTTTTCTTTTATGCTATTAATATGTATATTATCTTGATTTTCATATATTGAAATATTCTTGCATTCCTAGGATAAATCTTACTTGATCAAGATTTATAATTCCTTCCACACACATAATCATGTTGTTCATGAGTAACAATAGTTTTATATCTTCCTTTCTAATCTTTATATTTTTATTTTCATTTTTTGCCCTACTGAACTGGCTAGGTCTACAAGTTTAATGTTGAATATGATGGATAAGAGAAGGAATCCTTGTCTCTTTCCCTATGTATGGGACTAAATTTCAAATATTTCACCAATAATTACAATATTTGCTGCTGGGTTTGGGTTTTTTTTTTCCTTAATAGAAGCCCTTTTTCAGACTACAGAATTATTCTTCTATTTCTAACTTGCTAGGAGATTTTTATAATAAATAGATGTTAAATGTATCAAATTCTCATTTAATCATATGAGATTTTTCAAATTTATTTACTTAATGCAGTGAATTATACTGATTGTTTTTTGAGCATTAAACCAGCATTGCATTCCTGAGATAAAATCTGCTTTGTTCTGAGGCAGTTCCCTTTTTTAAATATCACTGAATTCTATTGCTTCACATTTTGTTTAGCCTTTTACATGCATATTCATGAAGAACATTACTTACATATTTCCTTACTTGTAATGTGCTTGTCAGGTTTTGGTATCAAAAATATGGTGACCTCATAAAAAGAGTTGGGAAATGTTTCCTCTTTTTATTCTCAGGAAGATTTTGTGAAAAATTGATGGTAGTCTTTCTTAAATATTTAATTGCATTCCCCATGAGGATATCTGTGTCCAGAGTTGTCTTTGTATGTTTTAAATTGTGATTCAATTCCTTTGATATATGATTATTCACATTTTCCATTTCTTCTAGTGCCAGTTTTGTAGGCTGTTTTTTTCCTGTGAATTTATTTCTTACATTTAATAGTACGTTGGTCATAAATATCTTCATATCTTTCAATCGATGATAAAATTTTAGTGATATTCTTTTTATTAATGATATTTTTTCTTCTATTTTTTCTTGATTAATCTTCTAAAACCTTCACCAACTTTATTATTTTTTTCACAAACCAACTTTAGCTTTGTTGATCTTTGCTATTGCACATTTGCTTTATTTTCTTTTTTTCTTTTTCTTAACACAATTATATTACTGGGAAAACTTTCTATTTCATGAGACAAACGTGCACATTCTTAGCATTCTTAGCAATTCTTAGCATTCTTTTCTGTTTTTTTTTTACACTTTTGTGATTACTGTGCCATTCTTTTTGACATCTTTAGATAATTAGATAACTGAATTTTAGTTTTTCTTGTCAACATATACAGTTAAGGGTATAAGTTTACCTCTAAATATAGATTTAGATGCATCTAAATATAATGACACATTGTATTTTCACTATCTTTCAGTTTGAGATATTTAAAAGGTTTCTATTGTAATTTCTTCATTAACCCCTAAATTGGGAATAAATTATTTAATTTCTAAAAATTGTAAATTTTATTTATATATTTTTGTGATTGATTTCTACTTCAATTCCACTGTGGTCAGAAAACATTTTATATATAATTACTATCCTTTGATATTTATTGACACTTGTATTATGGCCCAGCCTAAGGTCAGTTTTGGTATGTATCCCATGTGCACTTGAAAAGAATGCACATTCTTAAGTTGTAGAGTGTAATGTTCTAATCATGTCAGTGAAGTCATATTTATTAATCATGTTCAAATCTTTATTATTATGGATTTTTTCTCTGATTTTTAAATCAGTATCAGAAAGAAGTTTATACTAATTTCTGTTATTTATAGAAGATCTGTATTCTTTTCTATCAAATTTTGCATTGTATATTTTGAGGCTCTGTCCTTAAAATTTTAGTGGATTCACCATTTTACTATTTTGAAATAGTACCTTTTACCTTTGGTAATGCGTTTTGCTTTAACATTTACTGTTGTTGGCATAATTCTAAGATGTCTCCCAAGATTCCTACCTCCTAGTGTATATGTCCTGTGTAATCTCCAGGACTGTGAATATTATAGGAAATATAACACTCCCCTGATAAGGTTAGGTTATGTTGACTTCCAGATGATAATTTAGTCTGGATAATCTCTTGATTTAAGTCTCATGGCAGCCTAGCAGAGATCTCAGTCACGTAGTACCAGATGTCTGACCTACAGAACTGTGAGCCAATAAATGGGTAAAGGTTGCCTATCTTGATAGGCTTCCCTTTTCCCCATCCCTTGGCTAAAAAGAACCAGCTTTTGTTGAGTTTTTTTTGTCTGTTTCCATTCGTAGTTCTATGTTACTAGCTTCTTCAGCTCCAATTCTGGGATATATGACAAAGAAAGAAAACCTAAGGAATTGATCACCATATTGTTCTTTGGGTCTTGGGGGCCCTAGCCAGTCTGATGCTCTCCACATTTCCCAGTCATTTTATGTTTGTCTTACATATAATTTCTAGAGTTTTTACTTGTACTTAATGAGAGGAACAGGGAAAAGTACCTCTATTCTATCTTCCTATAGCAGATCCCTCATTATTTTTTAAATCTCATATTTATCTTTAGCTATGTCTCTCTTTTCATTCCTAATATTAGACCATGAAGTAGAGTTGCTATACAAAGCAGTGATAATTCTGGTGCTGTAAGTTTTGAAGCATACTTTAAATAAATATCTACTGATGGGGATACAGAGCAGTGATTCCTGGATTTAGCAGGAATCAATAGATGTTGGTAAGGGCCATTCTAAAGTTAATATTCTATTATTTCTACATGAAGACTTCTCTGACTAATTTCTCATGATTTCCCCCTTTAGACTTTCTCTAAAGTCTAAATTATATATTACCTTATATATAATTTATAATATGTTTTTTGTTACAATTTTGTTTCCAGTGGTTTGACTATGTCTTCCACCAAGATTACCATCTTTGGATAGAAGCTGTTTCTTATAATTTTATTTTTATCTAAACTATTAGTCTGCATAGAGCAAAATTATGGGAAAACACCAAGACTCAGTAAACATCTTTTTGTTGATGAATTGATAACTCACAAAACACATTCCACTTACCCAGTGATAATAATTTCAGGATATGTTTGTGCCCCAATGTTCCATGCTCCTCCACTGATTGGCCACTCCTAAATAGATTATCCAGAGAGAATATATGCGTTTTATTTTTAGTTTGAATGACTTTAGAATTTAGAATGAAATATTTTAAAATAATGGTAAAAGGTTCACTTAAAATTAAAAGCTATAAAATAATCAAGGATGAAGTATGTACGCTATCTTTTAATTCTTTCATTGAACAGATACCTCTAATTGTACAATTCCATCTCCTTTAAAAATATAGAATTTAACCAATATTACCATTCATATAAATAAAAGTATTTTTTTTTTGAGATAGGGTCTCACTCTGTCACCCAAGCTAGGGTATAGGGTTGCAATCATAGCTCCTTATTACCTTGAACTCTTGAGCTCAAGCAATCCTCCCACCTCAGCCTCACAAGTAGCTAGGACTACAAGTATGCACCATCACAGTTGGCTAATTTTTAAAAAATTTGTGTACAAATGAGGTCTTGCTACATTGCCCAGGGTGGTTTTGAACTCTTGGCCTCAACTGATCCTCCTGTCTTGGCCTCCCTAAGTGCTAGGATTATAGGTATGAGTCACTATACGCAGCCAGAAGTATTTTTAATTCTACAAATGCAGTGTTGCTACATGCGTCACATAGTCTGTGTACCATCAAACTATGGTGGTGCCATTTAACACAGAATCTATGCAAATACTGCCTCTTAGAATTGCTCATCCCAATGGCCCTGGGCAAATAATAGAAATAATAGATGGTCTGTTACAATTGCAGATATATGAGTCTTGTAGTAAACATACCAGAAAGCAATTCTAGAATGTTGTTTAAAAAATGACTTTTAATAATTATGTCCCTTAAACCATTGATTAATTAATAAAGTTAAGAAGAAATGACTTGATTTTCTTAACACATAATCCTCCATCTATGACTCTTAATTTTCTTAACACATAATCCTCCATCCCAAATAATTAAAGGTTACATTTTATGATTCAAATGTGTTAGTTCAAGTACATACTTAGTACATAAATTTACATGATAGATAAGTATATCTTAGTATACAGTTAGTGTATAAGAAATTTATATTTCTTTAGACTTAAAGCTATACAGCATTTAGGAAATTTGAATTTTAGAAGTTATATCTTTAATAGATGTTAGTCTATGACTTCAAAAAAATTTAGTTCAGTTCCTCTTATATGGAAAGCTAGAAAATAAAGTAATAGGAAAAAGTATGATTATGTGATACAAATACAAGAAAAGTTATTTATAATTTCTGCTTTTACCTTATTACTGTATCCTTGTTTTTTATGCTTGACTCCTATAGAATAGAGTACTAGAATCAAATCCGCAGGGCAGTCAGCAAAGTATGCTGTGCATGTAACTGGTGATTCATGAATGTCCATAGGATATGGATTTTCAAAGATCGGAAAACTAATAAAGATAATATATTAATGTCATTTTGCAAAGATTAAAAAACATGAAATATTTTGATAAAGTAAACCCTAAAATGTTTCTAAATATTAATTATAAATTTCACTTAATTGTTTTTAAGCACCATAGAACAAAGATCATATGAACAAGAATGCTTCGCACACTTATAACTTTGACTTAAACAGTACAAAAGCAATTTATGTAACCAAAACGTTTGTAACCCCATAATATTCTGCAATAAAAAAAAATAAAACAGTTATCTATAAAACATAATAATAGTACTTGTAGAATATTACTTAAATTCATTTTCTTCCCATAATTCCAACATTCCACAGTGATACTGCTTTGCTAATATGGATACGATAAATTATATTAAATTGAAATTATGCAACAAGTTGACTTACTAGTCAATTTGTTAAAATTTATATCAACTAAACACTTTATGTACATCTTTAAATATTTATATACTTATAATTATTGAAATATTAGTAAATTTTGACATATTTTTCAAAGGAAGTGCTGTGGTTTGGATGTTTGCCCCTCTAAACCTCACATTGAAATTTGACCTCAACGCTTGAGGTGGAGCCTAAAGGGAAGTGTTTGGGTTATAATGGATCCCTCATGAATAGATTAATGCCCTCCCTCAGGGGTGAGTTCTCATTCTTAGTTACTGTGAGAGCTGGTTTAGCACTTCCCCCTTATCTTTCTTTCTTTCTGTCTCTCCATGTGATATCTGCACATGCTGGCTTCCCGTCACTTTCTGCCACGAGTGGAAACAGCCTGAGACCCTCACCAGATACAGATGTTCAACCTTGGACTTTCTAGCCATCATAATTCTAGCAGAATCATAAGCCAAATACACCTTTTTCCTTATAAATTACCCAGTTTTGGGTATTCCCTTATAGCAACATAAAACTATGTTGCTATGAACTATTCCCTTATAGCAACATAAAACTATGTTGCTATGAACTATTCCCTTATAGCAACATAAAACTATGACAGGGAGGCAATATATAGGCAATTTTTAATTTTTTTTGCAGGTGTAATTGGAAAAAAGTATGTTGTGTATAGGGCGTGTGTGTGTGTGTGTTTGTGATTGTGTATGTTTTAAAGATTGTTTCCTATGTAAACTAGAAGACATAATTGGAATGAAGATTTATGGATGCAACAAATTTCATTTCCTCAAGCTTACTATAACCTTAAAAAACATGAGTATAGTATCAAATTAAAAATTCTTGTAGCTATTTAGAATTTCATACATACTGGGCACTCTACTAGGAGGAAATAAATATTATTCCATGCTACATCTGTTCTGGTCTATGTGATCACATTACTTTTAATACAATGGGTTTTTTGGGGGAATGAGGAGTGGCTGTTAAAAATAATGCTCTTACATAGGAGTTAGGAATTTAGTCCAATCTCCAGAGAATGGGGTGGGGGGAGGTGCTGGGGGTGTCGGCCGAGGTTCTCTTTCTACCAAACTGAAATCTTGCAGATAGTATCCCATGTAAAAATAGTTATATATGCAAAATCAGGTGCAAAGGAGCAAGCCATGTTTAGTAAATGACAAGTAGGTTAAACCAGAAGGATCAGAGATTCCCTGTTTCAGAGTAGAAATTATTAACATTTCTGAGATTAGAGAGTTAAAGGTAAGATGAATGGATCACCTTGAAGACCAGATCTACAACTTGGGATTTGATAATAGTAAGGGTAACAATGATAGGCTCCTGACAAGGTGAACAATATAGTGAAAATGTTTGGGAAAAATTATTTTAGTATATTGGCAAAAAAGATATTGAAGGGAGAAATTAGAACAAAAATTTATAATAGAACTTTAGATGTAAAATGTAAACTAGTTGCTCTGAAAATAGAAATGAAGATATAAATCCAAGAAACTAAGAAAAGGAAATACTTGTAAGCCGTAATGCTTGCTTTCATGTTGAGGATTAAATGGAAAAAAAAAAAAAAGAGAGAGAGAAAAAACTTGAAAAGGATTCCAACGTTACAACTGATTTAACATTCGACATAGCTGAGAGAATATTATTTGGAGGGAAAGAGAATATGTTCAGTTTTTGACATATTAAATTTCATATAGTAGCCAATGAAATGGTACTGTCATATAGATCTTAATACATCTTGCTAAAGAATGCAAAATGTTAAGATAAAAACTTGCTAACAAATGTTAATTTACATAGCTACATAAAGTAATGAAAAGCACATAAATAAATGCATAAAATGGTAATGTTTATGTTGAATAAATTTTACAATAAAAAATTCATAATGAAAAAATAAATGTATATGCTGAAGAAAGTAGTTATTAAAAGTATAGATGTCAGACAATTAAACAAGGTACGAAGAATCAACAAATATGATACAGAAAGAAAAGTTGAGTATCAAAGAGATCAGAAGAGTACATTTTAAATAAGACCTATATTAGAACTTCTTAGAGGAAGAATCGTAAATCTTTATACGTATGCAAAATTTAATCAGGTTTAATGTTTATAAATATGGCAGCTAGTCAGAATTCACAGTCAGGATGATCTTATGGCCCAAATCCTACATCCCCTTGAAAATACTGAGAGATTATATGCTGCAAATTAGCATAAAGAAGATCTCTGGTTCTTACATTTACAAACTACATGGAAAGTAGAATTCAGATTGTAAATTTATTCAACAAAAATTTATTCGGAGCTTACTCCATGTGGGGACATATTCCCTCCTTCGTGGCAACTCCAGCCTAATAGGGAGGCAATCTTTAGTAACAACAAACGGAAATTGACACAAATGCATATATGTCAAAAGCTATGAAAACAGGAATGCAGAGGCTATGAAAGTCCATACTAAGATATTTGACCAAATTATATAGGTAATGAAAGATTTTTTTTTAATGAAGAAGTGATATCTGGCTTGAGATTCTTATACATAAGATGTTAATAAAGAGAAAAAGGGAGGGAAGATTATTCCAGGTAGAGGAGAGAGAATGTGCAAAATTCTGATGCAAATAGAAGGGGCAAAGGGAAGATTAGTGGGTCTAGAATTTATAATGAGGGAAAATTCGTTTCATGCTATCATCATTCATAATGAAAATGTGTAGCAAGAAGACAGTGTCCATTAATTTCAAGTCTACTTTTACTGTCAGTGTAAAGGAGTGGAGAGCACCACTGAAACAGCACTATTCCCTATTTGTTTCAATTGCCTGTGACATAATGAAAAAGGAAAAAAAGTAAAAGAAGGCCCTCATCTTCTCTGCCACCAAAATCCTGATCCGCTGTACTATCTGCAGTAGTTCAATAATACTTTTATCATATGTCATTTTCCTTTAGTCAATAGACTAGCAGATGGCCAGTTATTATATTGTACATGGTTTCATAACAATTCCTTTTGCTTAAGGACCCAGCAGAAATGCAATCCATTTTATATGTCCTGAGTCTCCAAATGCTTCTGTCCAGACATCAGGTGCTGCCTTTAAGACATCTTACAATTTTCTCAGTGTTACCCAAACTCTCTGGGTTTTGTTTTCATCATTGAACCAAACTGCATTTCTATAATTCTAGCAAAACAATATTCACATAAAGAATATTTACTATCTAAAGAATACCAATGTCAATTATCTAAAGTTTGCTCTGCATTTTAATTGTAACAAATGGAGTTTTTAAATTATGTTAATCTGTACATGGATAACTTACTTGCTTTGTGTCAGGTCAACGACAATGAGATCTTTCTCCAGAAGTACTACAACAGCATAGGGTTCTTGAAATTCTACAAGTAAAAACAAAAAGTTGAAAAGTTTTCACATTATATATTTTATAAAATCACCAAAATATTCCATTTTCTTTATCACCTGAACAAATGTTATTTCAATGATTTGAAAAGACCAAACTAGGAGCCAAAATAAGAAGTAATAAAGAGCACTTTAAAATAAATATATGTTGTGTTTCTCAAATTTAATGTTAAGAGCACTACAGAGAACAAGGAAAAAATGAGAAGTTGTATTGTACAGAGTTAAATATATCTCAGTAATCATGGGGTTGTCAGTAGTGGACTATGTGAAGAGAATGGGTCTGTCACACCTTATCTCATAAACACTTATTCCATTCTTCCATAACCTTAGTATTTTAGATCTGATTTCATGCCTATACTGATATGTACTGAGGAAATAGTAGTTCTGCTTCTTTGGGATATGATGCACGTTCATCTCCCTATAAAAACACTATTGCCCATACTATAAAGTTTACTTTCAATTTAGTGTGATTTAAAAATGTACTTATAGATTACCTACTATGTGCCTAGGAGTATATATCTCAAGAAAGCAGAATATGAGGATAAGGTAAAATTTCTAAGTTCCAAAAATTTAACCCCCTCTCTCTTCCTGCTTCTTCCTCCCTCCCTCCCTTCCTTCCTTTCCTCCCTTTCCCTTCTTTTTCTTCCTTCCTTCCTTCCCTTTCTTTTTTCCTTCTTTCTTTCCTCCAATATGTTACAGAAACTGTTTCAAGAACAAAGGATATCTGGAGAACAAGACTGACAAGGTACTCATTCTCATGGCGTTTATATTCAAGGGATGTTTACAAACCGTGAACAAGTAAATAAGAGTTCAGAAAGTAATGTGAACTATGAAAAAATAAGAGTATGGCATAAAAATGATTTTTTGTTGGAAGAGAGAGTGGGCTAATTTAGAATGGTCAAGGAAGACACTGTTTTGCTTCTATAATAAAGGACTAATGAGGGAAAGCCACAGTGAAAGAGTTATTCTGAATTTAAGGGAAAGGTATTTATAAAAAAATTTTACATACATGATATTAGGTTTTCAGTATTTAGAGAAGGTATTATTATTTTTCCATTTTACAAAGAAAACTGAGGTACAAAGAGATTAAGAGATTGGCACAAGTTTACACAACTAGTATGTGATAGAGCTGAAACTTCAACCCAGGCTTCCTGACTCTAAATTCCACTTTGTTTTCATCATACCAGCAGTTTCTACTAGCTAATTTGAGAGGTATTTAATCCTAAACTCAACAATCAAATTGCAGGAATTTTGTCCAGAGGATTCAAGTCTTGGATGGGAAACTGAACTACAGGAATAGATGGCCTTCATAGTCCCTTCAGTCCTGAGAAGCTACAGAGTCTAGTCGTTTTTATGTTTACATTTCACATGCATATGAGAGAAAAGCTCAAACACACACACACACACACACACACACACACACACACACACCCCTGAGGAAGAAAAGGTATGCATTGGTGCTTGTACTTGGCTATATATCTATGTGACAGTATGTAGTCTGTATATATACTGTTTGCTACTCAAGCTGTTCTCATACTGAGACTTTCCCCCTTCTTCTTTGTCTCTTAGAGCTAGTTTAAGTTTTTCAACATTGTTTCAATATTTCTTGGGATTTTTGTTCTGTGTTTCAGTTTTAAGAATAGTGGGGCCCCATACAACTCTTAGGTTATTAGATATGGAATGTCCGATTTCCTTAAGTAATAAGTTTGAAGTTGATATCTCTGACATTTCACTTTGACACTTCTTTTTTTTTATTTCAGAATATTATGGGGGTACAAACATTTTGATTACATATAATGCCTTTGCCTTGCCCAAGCCAGGTCTACAAGTATGCCTTTCTCCCATATAGTATGCTCTGCATCCATTAGTTATGAGATTATCCCCCCTCCACCCGACCGGCACCCAGCGAATATTACTACCACATGAGCACCTTAGTGTTGATCAGTTAGTACCAATTTGATGGTGAATACATGTGGTGCTTATTTTTCCAGACTTGTGATAAATACCTCACTTCGAAGGATGGGCTCCAGCTCTATCAAGGATAATATAAGGGGTGCTAAGTCACCATTGTTTTTTGTAGTTGAGTAGTATTCCATGGTATACATACACCACATTTTATTAATCCACTCATGTATTGATGGGCA
>CAUYSK010095056.1:0-38204 GCA_963575035.1 Avahi laniger
TCACTGTCGTTTCTTATGATTAATATTCCATTGTAAAAATATACCAAATTTTAATAATCCACTCATGGATTGACGGGCACTTGGGTTGTTTCCACATCTTTGCAATAGTGAATTGTGCTGCCATAAACATTCGGGTGCAGATGTCTTTATCATAGAATGCTTTTTGCTCTTTTGGGTAGATGTCTAATAGTGCTATTGCTGGATTGATGGTATTTCTATTTTTAGCTCTCTGAGGTATCTCCAAATTCTTTTCCACAGAGGTTGCACTAATTTGCAGTCCCACCAGCAGTGTAAGCGTGTTCCTGTCTCTCTGCATCCTCGCCAGCCTTTGATGTTTTGCGATTTTTTGATAGAGGTCAATCTCAGTGGGGTTAGGTGGTGTCTCATGTTGGTTTTGATTTGCATTTCTCTAATGATTAGAGATGTTGAGCATTTTTTTATATGTTTACTGGCCATTATTCTGTCTTCTTTTGAAAAGTTTCTGTTCATTTCCTTTGCCTATTTGTTGATGGGGTTGTTTGATTTTTTCTTGTTGATTTTTTTTGAGTTCTAGATAGATTCTAATTATCAGCCCTTTAACAGATGTGTAGAGAGCAAATATCCAGCAATAGCATTATTAGGCATCTACCCAAAGGAGCAAAATACATCCTATGATAAAGACATCTGCACACGAATGTTTATGGAAGCACAATTCACTATTGCAAGGATGTGGAAACAACCGAAGTGCCCGTCAATTCATGAGTGGATTATTAAAATTTAACATATGTATATAATGGAATATCACTCAATCATAAGAAAGGACAGTGATCTAGCACCTCTTATACTTTCCTGGATTAAACTTAAGCACATTATCCAAGGTGAGGCACCACAAGATTAGAAGAGTGGGCTTCACTTGTACTCGCCATCAAATTGGTACTAACTGATGAACACTAGGGTGCTCACATGGCAGTAATACTCTCCAGGAATTAGGGGGATGGGAAGGTAAACCCACAACTAAAGGACACGGGGAGCATTGTAGGGGGGAAGTGCATGTTTCTAACCCTCGCTTGGGTGAGGCAAAGACATAAAGTGTAACCATAATGCTTGTACCCTCATACTCATAATACCCTGAAATAAAAAAAAAAACACTTTAGCACACAACTCCAATATATGTTTGTTTAAAATTTGTAAATTAAAGGAGGTGAAAGGCCTCTACAGGGAGAACTATGAAACACTGAGGAAGGAAATCGCAGAGGACATAAACAAGTGGAAAAACATATCGTGCTCATGGATGTCAAAACATATTTAAAATTAGAATTTGAAAACAAAAACCCCCTTCCCTTTTGCTTATTTCATCCACCAGATGTCCCTCTTCTCAAACTTGGTGATGTGTTACTACAACGAGTAAGTGCCGTGCTATATGGTAATGAAAGAAACTGGTAGTTGTGCTGAAAAAAAAATCCACTGTCAATCCCAGCTCTTATTTTTGGCAACTGCAAACTGACAAAATCTTAGCAGCTAAGTCTAAACATTCTTTACAGACTCGGATTGCCTCCAAACCTTACTTGCTGAGTGGCTATCTGGCCTATTCTTAAGAACGCCCTTCAGTGGGAAAGCTACTCCCATCTGAAGCAGCAGGTCTATTGCTGGTCAGCTCTGCCTGTTGAACAGTTCTTATGTGAGTCAGAAATTTCTCTCTCATACCTATTCCCCGCTGTTTGAATTTCTGCCTTTGGAAATTATGTAAGTCACACCTAATACATTTGTTCCAAATAATAGTCATCCAAATAATTCAACAATTAATAAATTCCACCTACATCTTCTCTTCTCCAGGCTAAATATGTCGTGTTTGCAAAGTTTGCTGATTAGTCGATTGTTTGGAATAAAGGGCACATTTTCATATAAGCACAAAATTATAAATGGTGATTAGGGACGTGGACTAGATCAAAAAAGCTTATCTAACTTATATCCAGATGAAGTACTCAGAAATTATCTATATTAAATAAGTATTTATGAAATACCTAATTAATAATTCCCAGTAGAGGTTGTTTAATTTGTTAATTGCATTTGATTGAGTGGCACCACAAAGAAATTTACTAGAAGTTATTTTCCCATATTCAAATCATAATTCTAAGTATCTATCACATATTCTGTCCCAGTTTTTTGGTGTAGCTGTAAGTAATCTGAATTGTAAATGATTATTGTACATTGTTCAGAATATTTTGAGTAACCAAATGGCATTCAAAGTACATTTCCATTCCCAAATTATCAGATAATTCTCTAATCTGATTGTTACAATTTAATATTCATTAATCTGCATGAACACAGATAAGCGTATAAATATCCAGCAGGAATAATGCTAGGAGAACGAAATTTGGTCACAAAACCGGGTAATTATTGCAAATGGAGATTACTCAGCGCTAGTACAGCTGTCTACACACCAAATCATTATATTCTATTTTTAGGGTTGTTTGATGGTTGGGTTAGGCCGATATTGAGTCAATAACTGAACTCTAAGTTAATTTGAAAAGACATTCCTCCCATTATATGTAATATGAGTATATGGGCATTTTTTGTAACTCATTGTAATGACCCTCATGACACATTTTAGGTAATAATAGATTATGATCATGTCCATATGAAATGATTTTCTCTTCAGAATCTCAGGGATAAAATGAAAGGGATACTCCAAAATCAACTGAGTGCAAATTATTTTCACTGAAGATCATTATGTTTATACAAATTGAGTAACACAAATTATATGTTATAACTATTCCTAAACTGTTCTTTACAAAAAAATAGAATAAATACTTCTTGAAATGAAAATTCAGCCAAGTTTCCCAGTCTTACTGAGTCTTTTTGAACCTCCAGGTGTCCGTCTGGTACTTAGGGCCACAAGAGTAGGAAATTCAAAGATTCTTTGTTCCTAAGCATTAGGGTTGTAGAAGAATTAAACTCAAAGCCCATTACTGACAAATTTCATTAATTGGCATTTCTTCTTTTGTTGAGGAAGGAACTAGAAAGCATCTTTAAACTTGACTAAAATGGAGAGTTGAAGGGAAGAGTATGGCTCAAGCCGTCATTACAGACTTTAACCTCAATTTGTGCAACTATGTCCTGAGACCTCGTATTTTAGGATGTAAATTTATCAGCCACCTGAAATACCAGCATCAATCAGACTGACCATATTATAATCTATATTAGCTTTTATAGAGGACATATTGGACCAAATGTTTTGATTATGTTTGTAATTTGAACATAACTTCAGTGCATTGATAATAAATAATAATGCACTGACAATTAATGAGCAGCTACTCCAAGCCAGGCAGAGTGTTTCAGGCACATTATGTGTGTTGCATTTAATCCTCACAACACTCCCATGTTACAGGCACCATTGGGTTTTACCAATTTCATAGCTGCATAAACTGTGGCAGAGCAAGGTCTCCTGTCAAAACTTTTGCACTTAACACCCAAGTTCTCAGGTCAGGTGAGAACATTTATTTTCCACATCCCCCAAAGCAGAAAAGTTAGTCTTACGTGACTGGGTTTTTCAATATGCCAGGAACTGGGTGCGAGACACCTAAACTCATCAGTAAAGATCTTCCGTTCCGTGGGCTGGGCGCGGTGGCTCACGCCTGTAATCCTAGCACTCTGGGAGGCTGAGGCAGGAGGATTGCTTGAGCTCAGAAGTTCCAGACCAGCCTGAGCAAGAGAGAGACCCATCTTTACTAAAAATAGAAAAATTAGCTAGGCGTGGTGGCACATACCTGTAATCCCAGCTACTCAGGAGGCTGAGGCAGGAGAACTGCTGGAGCCCAGGAGTTTGAGGTTACTGTGACCTAGTTTGACACCATGGCACTCTAGCCCAGGTGACAGAGAGAGACTCTGTCTCAAAGACAAAAAAATCTTCATGCCATGAGTTTACAAAGTGGGGTGAGGGAAAGGGAAGGGGAGAACGACGCATAAGTAAGCTCGGTGCAGGCAAATGTGCTGGGACAAGGAGAAGGAGATGTGGGGAGACTGAGGAGAAATAGGTGCCTGTCTGAGTCCATTCAGGCTGCTATAACAAAATACAGTAAACTGGGTAGCTTTTAAACAATGAAAAATTTATTTCTTACATTTCTAAAGCCGGGGAAGTCTATGATCAAGGCTCCAGTAGATTCAGTGTCTGGTGAGGACTCATGCTCTGGTTCCTAAGTGGCGCTCTCTCTCTGGATCCTTGCAGGGTGGAAGGAGGCAGACAAGCTCTCTCGGACCTCTTTTATAAGGAAACTAATCCCATAATCACCTCCTGAAGTCCCCATCTTCTAACACTACCGCCTTGAGCATTAGATTTCAACACATGAATTCTGAGAGGACACAAACGTTCGGACAATAGCAATGCCCTCATATGCTTTCTTTTTCACAGCTAAAATAACCATTTCTTAAGATGAACAAGTGAGTCTTAAGTGCCTACCTATGCCAGGTGCCTGTGCTCGGGGTGCCACACTTCCTCTGAGCCACGTCTGGTTACGATACCAGTTCATCTCCAAGGTGCTCATAAGCCACAACTTTACTGATCTTTCTAAAAAGCTTCCTATTTTTTTTTTTCTTGTATGTAATCTCATAATCTAGTCCTTGAATGGACTTAAAGCCTTTTTCTGGTCTCTAGTAGGTGAAAGGAAATGTTTCCTCTCTCATTTTTTCCCATTTCGGTTAACTATGGCTATATCCTTCAAACTAACTTATTTGTTTCCTACTTTGTTATTTAGATTCTTTAAATGTTTGGGGATTGTTATCCTATACCCTTTAGCTGATGCTTAGTTGGGATAATATGCCGAATTTCACTATCCATTTATTTTCCATTGTTCGTTTGTATTTTATTTCATTTTGTTGTTTTTCAGTATTGAAATTGCTTTCCTTCTCCCATCCCACTGAAGTACTCATGTTAACACTCTAACACAAACCAAACTCAGGGCACTTGGGTGCAGGGAAGGCAGGCTCATGGCCTTATTCCAGAAAATCCTAGAAAAACTAGATCACCAAACATAAGTGATAATAACTCCACAGAGCAAGATGCAGAATTAAGTGATTTTTTTCCTCCCTTCTTTCTGGACTCTCCACTTTTCTCTTAACTTTCCAGGCTACAGTCATAATTCATATGACCATGTATATAACTACTAGGCACAAAGTACACCACCAGAACTCCAGCCTTTCTTGAGTATTTGAGCCAATGAAGACCCAGAATTCATGATGTGGTTGACATAGTTCTTTCTTTCTATTTATTTATTTGAGACAGGGTCTCACTCTTTCCCTGGAATGCAATGGCATGATAATAGCTCACTACAACCTTGAACTTCTGGACTCAAGTGATCCTCCCACCTCAGCCTCCAGAATAGCTGGGACTACAGGCATGCACCACCATGCCTGGCTGATTTTTTTACTTTATTTTTTGTAGAGATAGAATCTTGCTATGTTGCCAGGCTGATCTTGAACTCTTGGCCTCAAGCAACCCTCCTGCCTTGGCCTCCCAAAGTGTTAGTATTATAGGTATAAGCCATTGTGCCCAGCAAGGTAGTTCTTGAAGAAAATAATATACTTTTTAGGTTAATGAAAAAATGTGAGGGAGGAGGGAGGAGGGGGGAGAAAGAGAGAGATGATTAATTCAGGAAGAATACAGGAGTCATCATCCTAAAGGGATTTAAAAAAAGGTACTCTAAATGTCACTGCTCTAAACTGGTAAAGAAATCCTTTCTAATTGTGTCCTACTGTGACTCCGACTTTTCAGTCTTTTCTCTTAGACGATATAAATTAGTAAGGCTCTGTCCAATGCAATCCCTAGTATGGTTCGATATTATTACTTTCCTTTTTTTTTGGTTTGTTTTTCGAACCAAGGTAAGTGCCTCCAAATATTTACTCTTGTTTATATAATATTAATAATTACGAACTCTGTGTTTTAGGGTGAATTTCCTGTGTACACCTATAAGCTTCTTTCTGCCTCCACTCTTATATTCCGTCAACTCTCACCCACCACTGATGATGCCTTTCTAGACGGAAGTGAACATCTGGAACCCCCAAGATCTGCTTTTGTAGCCTTCAGAGTTGGCTTTAACAAGAGCCCAAAGCAACTGCATTCACTTCAGCAGTCCCCTTGCTGCCTTCCTGCGACTGTCCTCACTTCTACCTCTTTGCCTTTGCTTATCCCACCTGCCCTCGCACACCTGATCCATGTGTCCAAATCTTCTTCTTCTGTGTCCACCTCAAATCCAGTCTCCTTTCTGAAATTTTTTCTGATTCCAACAGCCCACACAAATTCTCCCTTACTCATCCTTTTTATTGTACTTACAAAATATACCCCAGATTTTTGTCCTCTATGTATTGATTATTTGTTCTTTTTTAATATTGTTCTTTTGGTCTTATCCTTGACTGAATCTAATTCCTTGAGAATAGGAAGCATGACTTATACTTCTCCGGTATTTCCCTACCATACCCAGTACAATACTAGGCATATATTACGTATATAAATTATATTGGCTTTTTACTTTCTGTAAGTATTTGCTTACTTGTTACTCTTTCCTCAGTACCCAATTGAAATCTATTGGAATTTTTAAATGATGAACCTTAAAATTAAACTAAAACCGTCATATAAATCAAGTCCAAATATAGTATAAACTTTCTTATATGATGCAATCAAAATTGATAATTGCTTGACTACTTCGGTTCAATGCAATCACAGTAGGGAATAATAAAACTGATACACTTTTTAGTCTTACTTTATTTTATTCAGTTTCGAACATATAACTTTGACCCATCTTTTGCATATGCATGCCCCAATTTGAGTGCCATTTTATCTTTTTTGTATAAACCAGGCTCAAAATTTTCCATTTGGGGTTTCTTTAAAATGGAGTAAGAATATAAATATGCAGTATGAGTACTGAATCCTTCAAGAATTCTATAATTTTTCTTAGTCTATTATAATTGTTTTACCTAAACCTAATTCGAGATTTTTTTTAGCAACTTATGTGCCTCAAATCTTTCAAAGTTTTCAACTTGGTTTTCATAGAAATAACAACAATCTGGTTTGGGTACTCATGTTAGTCATCCTCCATAAGAATTCTTAAATTACATCAATTACAATGATAAAAATAGCATAAACAGGTTTGGAAACATCAACCGACTTTTAGTAAGCAGACAAGTTGGTGCAGAATCACAGACTTATTAGATGTTAATTCACGTGTCATCGGGCCTCAGCAGGCTCCGAGCTTCACTCCATCTATCTTACAGAGCAATCAGGGAGTTTGTTGAGGGGCATGTTACTATGGAGAAAAATTAACAGCATCTATGATTGTGTAATATTCATATTGTCATTTTAGACATTTATGTTCATCTCCAGAGAGTCCTAGAATACAATAAATGCTCAATAAATATTAGCCATTCACATTTCATGAGAAAGTTAAATGTTTTTAAGTGTTTTATTATAAGTTCACAAAGACTTTTGTAGCCTGTTTAACTTGCAATCTACATCTCTGGGATAAGAGAAATAATAGCCAAAGAGTGTAAAGGTTACTAATTGTGGCGAGACTGCAGAAGTAAAGGTTGAATTTCTTCCTTCTGTTCATAGATTTAACCAACCAACACGTTTCTAGTGACTACTCTTTGCCAGCCTCAGTTCTCAGTGTAACAAAGTCAATTATAGAAAGACAGAAAACTGTCACTTGTCGCTTTTTTATACAAGTATTTCTTTGTTTTTCATCTCGTGGGTGATTTCTTTCAACTTCTGGAGTAAACACTTCTCCAAACTTGATCAGAACAAGTGTCTTAAGATTTTAAGTAGGGTATATATGCACAAAATGTTCTAGGATTGTTTCTAGCTCTTCAAATTAAATACGCTGAAGGAACAATAAGGCAACAGAACTCAAAGATTTCAAGCTAAATAGTTTTAAATGTCATGCTGTGGAAGGCCACAAAAATGGACCCCCAAAAGATATCTATGCCAAACTCTAGAATTTATGACCATTATTATTTTTGAAAAAAGGGTCTTTGCAGATGGGATTAAGAATCTTGACATGAGGGGATAATGCTGGTGAGCCCTCAGTCCAAGGGAAAGTGTGCTTTTAAGGGAAAGGCAGAGGTAGATTTAAAACAGAAGAGAAGAGAAAAGAAGCCAAGGTGACTGCAGAGACAAAGATTACAGTGATATAGCCACAAGTCAAGTAATGCCACCAGAAGCTGGAAGAAACAAAGAATGGATCCTCCCCTGGAGTTTTTGCGGGGAGTGCAGGCCTGAAACACCTTGATTTCAGACTCTGGACTTGAAAACCGTGTGAGAATAAATTTCTTTGTTTTAAGCCAACGATTTTCCGGTAACCACAGGAAACTAATATACATGTCATAAGTAAATTTACTAAACATCTGCCAGCTAATCCCTACACTGGGAACAACCCAAGATTAAGTCTAGAGTGGGTACTTAGGTTCTCATTAGACAAAGAGCTCCGAAAGAATAGTATTTGAGCAATTCAACAGTTTTATAGGTATAATTGTACCCATTATAATCTGTTGTGTTGCTTATAGAAGATTATAGGAAAAAGGTAAAATATATTCATATTAAAAACAAAATTCACAAATATGTAAAAAGTGATAGCAGTTGGTTATAAATGCATTTTTATTTCCATAGGAAATGTTTTATTGGGCTTTTTCAGCAGAAATATGGGATAAATTCCTACAGGGAAACCATTTCTATTTGTAAAAAACTTCTTGTAAAATTAAATTTGAATATATCAGACCTGACTGCTAATACTATCTGAAGGAAATGGTGATGTTAATAGAGCACTGTGGGGATATCAATAGAAAGGTTTATCCACAAAGTATTAGTAAATTGTCTTATAAGTACCATGTGCCCCTACATATGCTGTCATTAATAAAATGTTAATTTGCTTTTGATTTTATAGTGAAAACTAATGCCAGGAGCAATTAAATGAACAAATAAAGGCTATTTCATACTCTATCTGAAATCTCTATTATTAATAAATTTAGGGAAAATTATCTTTTATTCAGCTTAAATAAAACATTTGTAACATATTGAATATTTTAAAATATTATTCTCTTGTGTAAAATCAGATTTAATGTACACTTTCATTCCATAAGTCATTTTCAATAGGTTTTCAATTTTTACGAAAAAAGTCCTCTTACTTTACAACGTTAAAGATCATCTTGTGCAATTACACCAGTTTTCAGCTATTTCCTATGGACTCTGGTACTCAGAGTCAGGGAGTCAAGTTGAAGAAACACTAAGTTCCAGAAATACTAACCATTTCTGAAGATCACCCATCGGAGCTGGGAGAACAAGCTGAGGAGTGCAGGATATCCGGTCTGTAATGCAAATGGAGACACATAAAAAATGTGGAAGACTGTGCAGTATCTCTACAGGAAACTGAATTACCCACACTACATTGACAAATTTAAAATCAAGCCTTCTCTTCATTTAGCACATCGAGTAGCTATATTTTACTCTCCTGCTGATTCACAGGTAGTTCAAGATAAAGCTGGCCACAGCTATTGAGGTAGTATGTTTTTAGTACAGTAGAGTCTGATTTGAATGACAGTATGAGCTGGAATGGAATTTCCCCTTCTGGGGCAGGAAGAAGGCTTAGTGCAGCAATTTCTCCAGGACCAACCAAAGAAGGCTTAGTTCCTGACAGTGTAAAAGCACTTGGTTACAGGGCCGTATTATCTCTTGAGATAAATCCCATTTAAGAAAACAAAGCCGTAAAAACTCAAGACAGAGGGGAAAAGAGTCTGACCACATTGATTATGTTGGTCGTGAATGGCACAGTGACTTCATAGTACGTCTAGTGAACCTGGCCCCTGTTCTAATGATTTTGGTGAAAGATATTATTCTGGAATGCCTTTCATCTTAACCTCCTGCTATTCAGTAAGAGGTATTAATGTGCTTAGATGGAGACACAAGGCAACTCCTGCTCCTCCTCATAGGCCCCAGATCTTTTGAGAGGGTGAGGATTACAGTGAGTGCTTTCTATGGCTTTCAAAGACGATTCATTTTTAACTCTCCCATGTGCTTTCATTCTAGCTGTTCAGTCACCAAACCTCTACCCTGTATCCAGGCCCCCGGTGGGACTGCTGTGACCAAGGGACTTGAAACACAAAGGCTTATAGCCAATTAAACATTTTAGGCCAGATGGAAATGGAGGTGGACAAGCACTGATCAACCTCTTAAAATCTTTTTGATGATATAAGAGCAAAACCCAAAAGCCAAAAGCCAGATTATGAAATTAACTTATCTATAAGCAATGAGCTATTGTAACCTTGGGTTTAGTTACAGATTACAGCAAATTGTTATATAAAACATAAGCATTGTTAACCATTTAAGTTAGGAATTCAGAGACTTTTGTTGTACAGCAATATTTTTTGCGGTCACTTTAGTAATTTGTCCTACAGTGGCCAATGAATTTCTTATTATGCTTGTATTTGCATAAACTCCATAACCGGGAACAACTATACCCAGGAAGCTCTGTCACCAGGCATCTTGATACCCTCTCTGTAATTTTCTGAGTCTATGGGAAGCAAGAAATTCTTTATAGTTGGGATGGATGCCTGGACCACACAGCTAGGAAGGCAAAGTCCCTCATTGTACCAGTTGTTTAGACATCTATGTGTTGGTCCGTGATCTGAAGGGTCTGAATTAATTTCATCCCTTGAAATTGGCTCTTACAATCTCACATGCTCCCTCTTCCACAATAGTCCCTGGGCCTAGAGAGAGGATGTTTGTAGTTTTAGCGTCAGAGTGTTGGCAATGGAGAAGAGGTTGGAGACAGTGAGATTGAAAAGTTTTTAAATTCTGAAGATATCAGGTAAAGTTTGCTATTTACTTAATACTTATCTTGACTCTGGAAGACAAAGCAAAAAGAATCAGTAATGTTTTAAATAAAAAGTCATAAAAATATTTTAGTCCTTTCCATGACTTTTTCTCAAAGAAGCAAATCTTGGACCACACCTGATTATAAACTGTTGTTTAAGAAAACTCAAAGTAAAATGATCATTGTCTACAAATAATAGAAGTATTAGAATATTCATGGTTAAAAATGCAAAGAAGATTTGGTTATTTCTGTGTAATATGGCAATTTAGCATAATAATTATAATTATTATTGATAACATATACCAAGATGCATTAGAATTTTAGGAATCTCACACAATTTTGGAACAGACATTCATAATATATTTATACAAATATAACCCAAAGAAAGTTAAACACCATTTTGTATTTGACAATGCTTTCTGTATGGTTTTAATGTGCCAAATAAGCCCAATATGTCTCTTTTGGAGTTTTAGTGGCTCTATTATTTTAATAAAAACCTCCCATTCGGTTTAAGCTCTTATAACTGCACCTCTTAGGGCAGTTTTAAATCCCTAATAGTATTATTAATACAGGATGGTAAAAAGAGTGAGTCAGAAACAGATTTTGCATGTATCTTCTGACAGACATTGAAATCGGTAGAAGAAACTGCATCTACAACTAGGATTACCAGACCAAAACCAAAATATCTTCATAAAAATTTGACCGTAAGTTTCTGTTTTTGTGCTCCTGTTTACTTGATGTTTTACTTATTTCAATTTACTGACTTTTCTTTTTGTTTAGGCATGTCTATATTTTTTACCTAAGTAAGAAACTTAAAGTTAAACATAGGTATTTTTATTGATAACTCAGGTGATTTAGCTGTTATCATTGGATCAACAATATTAAATTAGCCTTACTTATCAAAAAATCATGCAAATACAGATCATTTGGGGCCTGGCTGGGTTTATAGTTTTATAACCTTTGTGTCAAACCTTGATACCTTAAAAACATAAAAATTACCAATAAATCCAGGCATGGATTGCATACTGACACTTTGAAGACATTTTTATTTTTACCTTACCAATAATAATTTTTAATAATCCAATTTATTTACCAAAGATTACTAAATTCACATGAACTTGAAAAGCATTTGGGTTTATTTAATTAACTTATGAGCACTCCCTCATTTATAAGCCAATCTGGTACCATGTAGACACAACATATAACACATGTACATATCAAAAAAAATCACATGTAAATATATACACACACATGCACACACACACAAAATTCCAATAGCTTTTACCTCAGCACTCTAGCCATGAGATAGTAATACAAACTCACCAATTTACAAGACAACTGATTTTAGATTAATTCTGACAAAATGGGAACTTGTTCACATGGCTAAACTTTAGTTGCCCTGATAGGTAACCTAATAAAGCTTGTGGATCAAAGTTTTGGGTAAAGCAGTTTCCATGGCAGTTTAATTTTTAAAAACATCTTTTATCCTTTTTTTCCTTCAGTTTAAAATAAGTTCTCAATGTTTATGTTTTATCTAAACCAGCTGCAAGATCTCCAAGTAGCCTTGAATTAATAATACTATAAACATTGAGTTTATCTCAACACCAGTAGAAAAAGTTAGCTGGTTCAGAGTAGGCAGAAAAGAAAATAGAAAGACAGAGAGCTTAAGAGACTCAACATTTTAACTTTATAGTGGCAGTTTAACCATTAGTGGCAGTTTAACCATTTAAGCTCTGAATTTTCCTTGATGTAATTTGCCCATCAGTTAAAACATGTGCACAAGAATTGGCCATCACCAGCTAGAGTCCTAGAAAACCTACCATGCCTTCAAGCCTTTCCATTTACACAAATACTTGCAAGTAGAGGTGCCATAAATCAACTGGGGTGCCCAAAAGGGGTCATTCTCCTTGTCTTTTCTCATTTTTAGAGGATGTGTTGCCCACTTTTCTTTAAAAGAAGGAATCAAACTATAGTCTAAGATTTAGCGTAGTGGATCAGAGTGTGCTGATTATAGGCAGGACTCCATAATATTTCACCACTGAGTCATTCCTGCCCTCCTATGTATCTTAGTTCCTCTCTTTGGGGGTTAACCACCTCTGAGAGGGCTCAAAATGCCAAGTGATCGGCTCTTATATGTGTTTCCTGGATAAGCCTTCTTTGAATTAATATTGTTGGGGAGTTCCCTACTGGAGGGCCACTTCACATTGCAGGGAGTCACCAAGACACTTCTACTTAGGCCCCTGGTCACCCAGGGGCACATTTTGGAGTAAAATACCCTTTCTCTTTGAAGCTGAGGAACTCGGTCTCTCATTTATCTACAAATAGGACAGTTCAGTTTCTTCTTTCACAAATGTGCAGAAAAGCCAATTGACATTAATTTCAAGAGGAAGAGACAATGGAGAAGACCCTTTAGAATGCATCTCCAAATCGAAATTAGGATCCCAAACAACAACTTCACAGGTAAAGAACTGATAGCTCAGAATAAAAACCAAGGTCATCAACCAAGAGCATGAGCTCAGGAGGACTTACCAGTTCCACCCAAGGAGAAACTCAGAATCTGGGGACCCTAGAGGGCCATGCCAGTTCCTGGTGCTGAATTCAGACTTCTCCTTTGGGGGTCCTGAGTCTTCTCTGAGACCCACATTGAGTGCCACTTTGTCAACAGAAGAGAATCCAAATTCTGTAAAACAATTTAAAGAGGTTTATTCTGAGCCAAATATGTGCAACCATAGCCCAGAGAGTCTTGCCTGAGAAGTCTTAAGCAAGTGATTTCTCTGTGGTTGGGCTGCAGTTTGGTTTTATATATTTTAGGGAGACAGAAATTACACATAAAATCATGAATCAATACATGGAAGGCATATATTACTTTGGCTCAAAACAGCAGGACATTTCAAGGTAGTGGAATACAGGTTATAGGTGATTTGCAATTGGTTAAAAAGTTGAAGCTTTGTCTAAAGGCTTGGAACATTTTAAGTTAAGATAAAGAAGTCTGTTAATAAAAGACAAGCAACCGGACATATACCAGACATATACCAAGACTCAAGTGATCTGTTAAATAAATTGATGACCTGAGCCAAGTCTGGTTGCATTCTTGATCTTCCTTCCTGTAATATATTGATATAACAGGAAAGGAAAGGGAAGTCTATTGTTCTTTCTGATGGGACTGGATTTTTATGAAGAAAAAGAGAAAGCCCCTTCCAAGGACTATCAATCTTTAAGGGCTTTTAATTCAAAATACTGTTTGTACCAAGGAGTCATATTTTGGGGTGAAATTCCCTGAGCTCCTTCAAAAGAATGATATTAGCAGGTCTTGTGTTTTAGTGTTATTGATGTTTAGAGTAGATAAAGCTTATGGTAAATAGTGGCTCTATTTAAACAAATTTGATTGTTTTAAGACCAAATCCATGTTAGGCAGTCAATATGCAACCTTATTCATGAAAACACATCGATCCTAAAGTAGCAATATAGGTGAATCTCTGAGAATACCACTCTCAATAGATTACTTATCCTTAATACCTTTAAGATGCTTTGTTGGCATTTTGAAATTTTTTTGTGTGTTGTAAAGAAATGCTGAGAAAATGAGGTCCAATCTCTAGGATCAAAATAAAGACAAGACATTTCCAGGTCAATAGCTTTCTCTGTAACGATCAGCAAAAGAAATAAATAAACTGAACTTATAAGGGGGAAATCATAATATTCCACTGTGATATTGTGAAATATATATTCAGTCTTTGTCCCTGTTTCCTGGTATACAATGCCTAAAATTCTTCAAATCTTCAAAGAGATATATGTCTGTTTGCATGCTAATGAGTTGACTGATGGCTGGTTGCTGATACCAGGCAAAGAGTGGGAATGGGAGTGGAAGGGCAGAGAGATTTCGGGCCGCGGGAATAGCATGCACCAAGGTCCTGAGGTGGCAAAGAATATGCACTTTCAAGGTCAGTGTGAGTTGAGCATAGTGATCATGATGGAAGAAAGGAAGGAGAGGAGGCTGCAGTGATGGGGAAAAGCTAGATCACATGGGATGCTGTTGATCATGTTAAGGTTTTGAACTTTATTCCAAGATAATTTTGTGGTGATTTGTGGTGATATATCCTATTGCTGCAAAAGTGCAGCAAAAATTGTCTACGCCTCCCAGAGAGGGTAAGGAAAATCTTCACAGAAGGTGCAGCATATGAGGTGATATTTGAAAGACAAATATGGTGTTTCCAAGTGGACAGATGAAGCAAGGGCACACCAGTCAGAGAAAAGAACATATGTCCTGAGATACTGTGATTAGAATTGTTCTAAATTCATCAGCAGAAAGGAGCAAGAGATGAGACTGCTGGGGATAGACAGGGACCAACTCTTACATGCCATTCCAGGGTTTCTGCATTGAGTCCTGAAGACAAGAAACCACTGAGGTCATCTGAGCAAATGAGTGACATGAATGGGTTCAAGTATTAGCAGAGTCCTTCTGCAGCAATGGGGAGGATAGGCCAGAGACAGGGAGACCAGTGCACTGGGCATTCTATAGCAAAAAGAAGATATGGGCCAGAACTGTGAGAGCAATGGTAGAAAGAAGAAAAAGGAGACAGATATGAGGGAGAGCTTTACAGAAATATGACTATGAGAATGCAACAACATTAGCTAAGTAGATGTTTATTGGCCTACTGTTTTAATGAAATAAGTGTACCAGAGAGAATAAAATAAAATTATTTGGGCCCACTTTTCGATTCCCACCAATTAATCCACTTATATTTTTGATGAAATGTTAATTTTTTTAAAGTAGATATTCATTATGACACTTCCAGAAGGAAGCATGAAGGAAAATCAAAAGTTAAGGTCTTACTTTTCTAGCATGAAAGCTAGGAACTAGAAGTTGATGGTTGTATTCAGTACTTAGACTCTATTAAAATATAGAAACGTATGCTCTACCAATTGTCTCTACCATGTGCTCAATACATTATAGTCAATTTTCAATCAGTGTTTATTAAATAAACCAGTAGCTTGAGGGGCAGGGTGACCACAGCTCATGATGATATTGAATACTCACCTGCCACTTTTCTCTGTACTTAGTAGGTGTCAGACAGTCTCTCTCTGCTTCACCACCATCAGTTATTAGATGGAAGGTGGGGTGCATGGGACCTATATCTGAAACAACCAAAACCCTGTTAGAATGCTAATCAGAACTTGCTACAAATAATAGCAATATTATGCTATAAATGAATGTAATCACTGAGCACTAATTACAAATTACTAAACAATAATTATATGTAAATAATTCCCTGACCTCTCAAATAGCAATTTATAGTACTACACAAAGGACATTTATGTATATCATCTCTTTTAATCATGAAAATAATCTTGAAACATAGGCAGAAACCTAGGAGACCTTCTTAATTCTTCTTAACTATTTTCCTCTTACTTTGCTCCTGGGTCTGATAAGTTGAAAAAAAAAAGTATTTACACTCATTTAGCTCACAAACTTTTAAGGGAGCTATTATCCCATTTTACAGATGAGCAAGTCCACTTTAGAGAGGTTAAATGTCTTTCCTAAGATCACACGTTGGTATAAGAAGGTGTAAGTATGAAATCCAAGCCTTTGACTGCAAGTCAATGCTCTTTTCACTAAGTCATCCCAGCAACTAACTATAGACCTATTGTTTGACTGTAATGTAACTTTGAGCATCGACTTCTTCCAATAAGAAATGCTAAAAAAATATTTTCTAACCAGAAAGGCAAATGATCAGGATGTCTTATACGTAGAATGGCAAACACTGCCTCCTAGAATAGCAATGGGATTTTCCTCCTTAAAGAAGTTCTTTTGAAGAGAATTACCCTTAAGGATTATCTGGAAATAAACATCATCCTACTATTCAACAATTACATATTAAGTGACTGCTATATCCTAGGCATGATTCTAGTGATTAAAAAAAATCAGTTAATAAAAGAAAGAAAAATTCTGCCCTGATTGACCTAAATTTTCAGCACGTGAACTCTAGTGGTTTGAATAATGCAAATTGTTTCTTTACTAGGTGTCAACACCAAACTGGTCTGAGAAAATGAACCAATCTTGCATTTTGCACCAACCATGTGATCAATCTGGATAGATTGAACAAAAAAGATCTCAAGTATGGAAGCAGCCTTATAAAAAATAAAAAATAAAATAAATAAAAGATTTTAAGAGATTAAATAAACAAAATGTAAATAAATTTATCTCCTGAACTAAGTCTCAGAAATACTGTATGTTTACCATACTCTAAAGATCATGGAGGTTCTATGAAATACCACAGTCCCACAGTAACAGCAAGGGTGTCTCTGGTGCCCCCGTGCTAAGTAATATTTTGTGGTTAACTGTAGCCCAAGCCCCAGGAAGCCGTTACCTGTGGCAAGAGGCAGATTTCTGTTCCCTACAATGTGCTGGTGTAGATTCAAAGTCAATAACTGCTTGAATATCTAGAAAGCCCCCTGATAGAGTCAAAGCCAAACTCATTGTATGCCCTTTTAAAAGTGTGATAAAATGTCTAGCTGCCGTTGCTTTTTGAAAAAGAATTGCATGGGAGGGAAGGAACAGCCCCGGGAAAATCTGAAGTTCTTTATGTATTCAACATACACCATCCAGAGCCTTTTCAGGGGTTATTATAGATGTTACACTTAGTTCCATCAGGGGTCTTTTATCAGGTTGCCACATGTGAAGTGAGCCTGCCACTTGTCAGCTTAGATCCAAACCACTGCGATGTGTGGGCAGGGGGAGGCATTGATTTTACCCACCCACTGAGGCTCGTCGTGGGATTTAAGACTCTGAGGGTGCACAGTGATGGAAATGACAGTAATATGTCTTCATTAATCCCACAAGTCATCACCCTGTTCTCCACCTTAAACTGTTGCTCTCCAGTTCCTGTTCCCAGGCTGTTTCTTGAGTCCCCATTCACTCCCATGAGTTCAAGCACCACCTCTACCCTGATGTCTCCCAAGAAGTTGTCTCCAGCCCACTTGAATGTCTCACAAGCACAAAACTAATCAAAAACTGGGTTCATCTCCTCCACTTGTGCCCCCAACCAGCAGCCCAGCCTACCTGCCCCCGTCCATCTGCTTCCAGTCTCAGTGAATGACAGGAGTCACCCACCACCCACTTTTCCAACCTGGAACTCTGAGTGACAACCTCTACGCTTCCTTCTCCCTCATTGCCACATGGACTCCTCCACCACATCCTGCTTGCCCTCCTCTTCCTTAGCCTCTAAGTCTATTTCTCCTCTACATCCCTGCCCATGTTAGCTCCCCTACATGTCCCCCGGGACTGTTGACTCCTGTTCCAACCCCAGTTTTCTCCTCCTGGACCCAAGCTCTTAACTACTCTAATATAGATGTGAATCTAACCATGCCACTGACAAGTAAAATCCAAGTGAATGTCCAGCCCCACTTCCTGCTATTCCCCACTGTGTACTCTCCACCGCATCTCATTAAATGACTAAGATTTCTCCAAACACACCATGTTCTGTCAAGTCCCCTCTGCCTGGGGGAACTTTCTCCCTGTCTCCCTAATATCTTTAAATTGAGAAAACATTTAAAAAATCAGATTAGATGCAGCATTGCATTTTAAAAAATCAAAATATTGCGCATTTAAAAAAATCTGAATGTTGAACTTCTCTTGAAAACCTAGATCTGGCAGCATAGAGCCCCCTTTCCCACACAGCAACTATTGGCCAGAGCTCTGGGGCAGCCGGCCGCTGGAGCTTCTGCTGGTTCTCCATTTCACACCACTCTCAGGCCCTGCTTGCTTTTACTCGTTTACATTATGTCCTTGTCTGGCCACTATTGGCATTTGAATTTGCAACCCCTGACCTGCAGAAATGGAAGAGCTCACAAAATCATTTGTCAATGAATCACAGAGCTCCCAGCACATGGGACAGTTAAAATACTATGGAATAAATGAATAGTGCTGCTTTAATGAACAAGAAATTCTACCCTGTTATTCTGACCTATTCCGGACATTGAGAGTACCAAATTTGGTAGGATAAGGTTATATCTATTTAGGTCTTGAAGGAGAGTACTAAACCCAAGAAAGGGAGATTTTGTTTCAGAATGTGAACATTTAAACTAAACAAGTCGGTGAGTAAGAATAGACAGCCCCAGGCTTTAGCATAAGTAGGGTGCTCCAAGTAGAACCCTTTGGTTTAAGTGATAAGCTCTATGTTGGCAGACTTTATGACCTTAAGAAAGACAAGATATTTGGGAGGAGCAATGAGGGTGAGTCAGAGACTATAAATATAACTTGGGATAGCAAAGGCTTTGTTAGGAAATGAGAAAGCATCATGTGGCTACATGCAGGTGAGCCAAAAGGCAGGCCTGAAATGACAGCTTGCCATCTGTCCTCATGAGCTTGCTCTCCAGAACACCAGCCAGAACAAAAATGGTAACACTTGTGCGGGCTGCTCTATTTTGTAGCATTTGTAACAACAGAACACTTCACACAGAAAAAAGCCAGTGTGCATTCCACAGCTGATTAGATGGGTTGGAGCCCTGATTTCCTCTGATTACGTCTTTTCCACCTGCTGGCTCAGAGAATCCACCTTTCAATTTTCTCAACGGTCTGGCTCCTTGTTTACAGAGAATGTCAAAATGATATTTGAAGAGCTTGATTGAGCCTTTACATAGGCTGTTGATGGATGACAATGACTACCAGGATATTAAGATTGTTGGGTTCAACATAGTGAGGTAGCACTATTGAATTCCAAATGAAATATTGTAACTTCACTTCTACCACCAAATTCATGAATAAAAATAAGTAATTAACATATTCAGCATTTATTGTTTATAGTATAACATACAAGGGTCAAAAGTATGGACTTTCTTGGTTCAATTCCTACTCACTAACATCTGCAAGAGCTCATGCAAGTTATTTAGCCTCTCTGTGCCTCAGTTTCCTCACCTGTAAAATCAGGATAATAGCAGTACCTTCTTCTTGTGTTGGGTTGTTATGAGGATTTAAAAAGCTAATACAAGTAAAGTCTTTAAAAAGTGGCTTGCACATATATTAGCTATTATCAACACTATGTGTGTCAGGCACTATGCTAGGTACTGAATATTCATTGATGAACAAAACAGAAAGAGTCCCTGACTTCATGGACCATAGACTGGTGGCTGGCTATGAAAAGGGGAAAAAATTTCATAGCTACTTTGAGTCAACTGTTTCAGGCAGGTAATTTGAATGTGCACAGAGAACTTGGAGCTCCTCTTGGCAGCCTCCCCTTTCTTCTCTGGCAAAGAGATCATATTCCTACACAAAGATATCCTCAGCAGAAGCACAGAGTGTTGACAGCCTGATCAGACAAGACATCAGTGACTGTCTTTTAGATGCAGAGGTGCTGGTTTGGCAATTGGCACTTGTCCATAGCTTTCATAGCTTAAAAGATAATGAAAGCTGCCTGGGCAACTGTGGTAGACTGTCCTGCTGTCCATAGATATCCATCGCCCTTCCCGGGGACAATACTGATGATAGACTTTGACATGCGACTTGCTTTGGTCACAGAATGGTAGGGCAGTGACATTTGTCACTTCCAGGCAGAAGCTTCAAGAGCCAGTATACAGCTAACCATACTCTTTTCATTGCCTCTGAGATTATGGAAGCATGTCAAAGTAAAGCCTCCCTCAGACTGAGTCAGTGAGCAGAACTCCCTATGGACACGGAGTGTGCGAATGAAAAATAATTCTTTCTTTTCTTTTTTTTTTATTTTTATTTTTGGAGACAAAGCCTCACTCTATTGCCCTAGGAGGCTGGAGTGCAATAGGATCACTTGAGCCCAGAGTTTGAGATTGCAGTGAGCTATGCTCAGGCCACTGCACTCCAGCCTGTCTCTAAAACAAAACAAAACAAAAGAGCCATTCAAAGAGAAGAGACTTAAAGACAGTTACCCTTAGTTTTTCAAGGGACATATTTTCTTATGCCAAATAAAATTATTATATAGCCTGATAGTCTTTGAAATGCAATGTCTTAGGGAGAAAGGCTTAGACCCAACCATCAATACACACAGAATTCTAATTTAAAGAGTACATCAATAAATCCCAAGTTGTATCATAAATAAACATAAATAAATCTCAAATATTTATACCCAGTTGTATTCACAGATGCTTCCTCATCACACACCATGGTTTGTAATAGCCTGAGGACTTCCCCCAGCCCTGAAAATCTCAGGGCAAAGTAGAGACAGTGACAGTTAGAATGTCTTTTCCTGCCATTCTCTCTCAAGTAGACACCTTCTCAGTCTTCCTTCTAGGAAATCTTACTGGACAATATAATCTTATTTAGATTCATTCATTCATTTATCAAGTATTTATTTAGTGCCTATTATGTGCCTGTCACTGTTCCAGACTCTGAGATATGGAATAGACAAATTACTGCCCACAGAGCTCACGTGTCTGAGGGGAGCTGAGGCTCTGCGTATCCATAGCTCTTTAAACATGTCCATCACAGTCTCGGTGCACTATATTCATAGGTTTAGATTACAAGATCCTTAAGGATATGAAGGAAACATATCTCATTAGACTTTGTACTCTCAGCTCCTTGCCTGTTGCCTGGAATACAGAAGGAATGCAATAAATGCTTATTTCAAATGAGCAAATATCAGGAATTGGAAGAGCTGGCTTTCATGCTCAATTCCTCCAAAAATATAAGACATAAAGGATTTCGTTACACCTCACTATCAGCAGCCATTTGTATTTGTTGACAGAGTTAGAGGAGATCAGAGTTCGAATAAACGCAGGAAACTAACCACATTCTTCTATCTAATAAAAATTGACATGAAGCACTTTGTACACAGTATGTGTAAGAAAGTATCCATACTACTACTGAGAAATAATACAAACAAGGCCACAAGAGATCCTGGGAGTGAGTGGCCCTGTGAGCAACCTGTTCACCTTCAGACAGCCTGTGGTTTATGAGTCTTATGGAAATGTGCAGAGAGAAAAATAAAGCAAATTGCATACAATTCTCTCTTTCCATTTGAAGATATTTTCTTCTCCTACTTATTCCATTCCCAAGAGAGGGCCATTTAGACCTAATCTTTGAATATTGCAGGAGTTTGTACTACAAACCATATGCGGACTGAGAGGTATGTTTTCCCGATGAGGCAGTATTAGTTTAAGTGTTGAGGTGTTAAAAGGACAGATAAGAAGTGAAGTGCCCAGAGGATAAAGGGGCAGATCAAGGAGCAAGAAAAGGGATGTGGAGAAGAGGAGGGGCTTGTTAGTGCAGGACTCATGTCTTCCTCCTAATTTCTAAGGCATATTGCGTACCTTACACTGTGTTTAGTTACCAAAACAGGTGAGACACAGCTTTATCTAGTCATTTATTGTGCAAATATTTATTAGATACTGCTATAGATTGAATGTTTATGTCACTGCAAATTTCATATGTTGAAACCTAGTCCCCAATGTGGGGGCTTTGGTATGTGATTAGCCCTTGTGACCGGCATTAGTGCCCTTATGAAAGAGACTCTGCAGAGTTCCCTCACCCCTTCTGCCGTGTGAGGACCAGGAAGAAAGCAGTCGTTCACGAACCCGGAAGTGGGCCCTTACCGGACATGGAGTCTGCCAGCACTCTCATCCAGGACTTCCATCCTCCAGAGCTGTGAGAAATAAATTTCTATTGTTGACAAGCCACCCAGTGTGCAGTTGTTTGTTAAGCAGCCTGAACTAAGTCAGCTACCTACTCTTTATTTATTGGCTACCTACTTTGCGCCAAATGCTATCCTGGGAGCTGGACAGACCTGGACTCTGCTCCTCTGTAACTTACATTCTGGTGGGGAAAACAGAAAATCAACAGCTAAACATATAAATAAGATGATTATAGATCATGATAAATGCCAGGAAAGTAATATTAGAGGGCCATGCTCAAGAATGCACCCGGGAAGGGGACAGAGCTAGTTTAGGCTGTAAGGGAGGCGTCCTGAGGAGCTGACATTTGAATCCAAGTCTGGACCAGGAGAATAAGCCCATCATGAAAAGCTTCAAAAGCAGAAGGACATTCTAGGAAGGGGGAAGAGAAAGTGCAAATGCCATGAAGCAGGAGCGAGCTTGGTATGTTCACAGAAAAGAAAACAGGAAGGTGGTGATTAATGAATAGAGCGGGGAGGGCTCAGATCCCATAGAGCCTTGAGGAGGAGAGCAAGGATGTCTAGATTTTCTTCTGGACCTGACACGATCTGCAGCAAAGGACCAATGAACTCAGTAAATGTTTTGCAGTCAATCACATCCCTGAGCAGTCATTCGGCTCCTGTTGACTGTACTTTCAAAACAAAATCAGAGCACATGGATTTATAAGTTTAGGTGTGTTTATAGAGTGACTAGAATAGAATATCTCAAATCAGAACTGTTTGGGGGGAAATCTAGGATGAACAGTTCACACTGTCTCTAATTGTGTCTAACTGTTTGCATCTTGTCATGGGGAATAAAAAGATTAAATTCTTAGCTTTATGTGATTTAGAGAAAGTGTTTCCTGAGTGTTATTAAATAGAAATTTCAAGGACTTCCCAGAGGAAGGAGTTGGGAGCAGATGAGGAAGCAGGGCTCATTAGCACAAGTTGTTCTCAGCACTACCTCTGTCCCTGACACTGGGGTGTGATGAGATGGGTGTGAAAACCCAACCCTTCCCACGCTCTTCTCACCTTTCCCATTATCACCAGTCCATTTGCACCTCCCTGCTTCTCTCCCACGCCCTATTAGCAGTATTCCATTTCCGGATTAATTGGAGGAAAGGTGTTACCAAAATTTCAACTTTCTTCTAACAATCCAGGATTTTGATAATGCTGACATTTCTCCCCCTCTCCTGCCCCATCTTTTCCTCCTTCCCTTTCTCTCTCCTTCTGCCTTCCCTCTCTCCTCAACTCCTCCTTTTCTAGTAGAGGTTTAGTCAGGACTTCAGAAACTCCCACAATAAAAATGTTTAAATCCACTGTGATAAAGAGACACAGTTTTTGAAAAAGAAGATCAATAATAAATATGTTTAAATCAGGGGATAGGTACTTTTAAAAGCTTAAACATATTTGATAAAGAGAGAGTTGCGACATGTTTCTATCCTGAAAATAATGAGACTGCTACAATACCAGCTATAATGTGACAGCCATATTGCCTCACATTGTTATTTTATAGCCATTGTTTCTTCTCCCATTTATTGAGGACTTGTTGTGTGGTGGACACAGTGCTAGATGCTAAGGGAGGAATAAGCAGGACAGGACACACTCCCTACCCCGTACGAGTAAACCATGCAAAAGAGACTATAACAAGGACTATTACAGAGGTAGGACTGAGGAATGAATGGGAGAACAATTCCAACCCAGGCCTTGTGAAAGTCTAGTACAGAAGGGATTTCAGAAAAGACCAGATGACACCATCTCTAGCTGCTTTAAGGCAGGCTCGGGTCTCTTTTCTCCATTAGCACTAAATTCATTTTTGGAGGGTGCTTGATTCCAGCTCTGTAGGATCATGAAGTGTGTGTTTGGAATTGGGTGTAATCTGCGAGTGCAGCAAGATAGTACAGTGATTGTGAGTGGGCATTCTTGAGCCAGGCTGTCTGGATTGGATTCCCGCCTCTGCTGCTTACTCTCTAGGTGAATTTTGGCAAGTAAATCGATTAGTTTTCTTAAGCTTAACATGAAACAATAATATTGCCTACCTAGTAGGGTTGTTGTGAGGAGTATGTAAAGCACTTGGAATAGTCCATGAAAACTTAATAGGCACCAAATGATGTTAGTGATTGCTAATTCTAGTAACTCACTGCCAAAGCAGAATGTGAGAGCCATCTTTTTCAGTCCTGACGCAATGGTGATTTTTCATCTTTACTCTTACACGATGGCCCCCAACCCCAGGAGGCATAGCCAAATATTCACAGCCAAGTCCCTGCTCTCTAGCCCTAAGAGGATAAGGAAAGCAACAAGACCCAGCAGCTGACACCACCAGCCACATTGTGGCTTCTCCCAGGCCAGGCAACTACTAAAATCAGGGACACCCAAGGGAATGCTGATCCTTTTGGGAACCAAGCATTGTATGTAATCCACACTCAAACATAGATAGGATAATATTTTCACATGTGCATTAATGTTCTTTTGTGACAATCAAATACAATTTTATTTAATACCCTTCATTGTAGCTTTTAGCCACCATGGTTTCTCGATGGAAATGCAAAAGTTTATTGTATAATTATCTCTTACATTTTTTTCAAACATTTAAGGGGGTTATCATGCTGAAAATTATGTATTCCTTCAATTGAAAAAGCATTTATTGAGTGGCTACTATATGCCAGGCCTTGGGGACACAGGAGTGAATACAATGCAGCCCCTACCTCAAAGGCTCATAATCAGATAATTACAATGCAGGGTGTTGAATTCTGTGTCAGGACTAAGCAGGGGATGCTATCAGGACACAGAAGAGGGGCACCTATCCCAGGGCTACTTCCCAGAGGAAGTGTGTCTAAGGCTGGAAGCTCTGGTCCAGAGCAGTGTACCAGTACTACGCGTTCTGCGAGTGTCTGTCAAGGAAGGAGGAGTTTCTCCTCACAGGCTGAAAGGAGCCCCATCTGATGCCCTTCCCTTGCCCTCCCCTCACTGCTGTGTTGCCACCGCTATCTGCCCCTCCACAGAGCCCTACCGCCCATCAGCGTGGCCCCCAAGACAGTTCAGCTAGAACCCGTGGGCTGAATACCACACCCAGCTCACGACACAGCAGGAGCAGCCCCTGTCCACCTCGTCCTGCCCTCACTGGCCCTCTCTCAACCGCTGCTGCTGTTTTCTTCCAACCTCTGAGACCTCGTGTGGTCCCGCCTCTCCAGGACAAGGGCACGGCCCCTGGCAGGCAGCTCCCATCCCCTGAAGCTAAGGTCAGTCCTTTGTTCTGTCCTGGAGAACCCGGCCTTCACCCACACTGCCCCACACTGTGGGGACTGAAGGAAGGGAGCTGGAGCTCTGAGCTAAGCAGAGAGAGTTAGGAAACAGATGGAATAAGTGCAGAATGTTAATATATACATATATACACACATGCGTGCGCACACACACACACACATATATATATAACATAAAATAAATATAGGGCACCATGGGAATATAGAGGAAGGAGTTGATATTTCTACCACAGTTCAGAATTAGGTCCAGGGCAGTTTTTCTGCTAACCACTTTCTCTACTTTTTATGAGATACAATGATCAGCTAGGCTGGATGCTTCAGTGTAACTTGACAGCAGTGTCTGGTTTCCAGATAGCGAATGTTTCTGTCACAACTCTGCCCTGTCTCTGGGTCAATTTTAAAATGTTCTTCAGTAACCTACCATCATTTTTTTGATCATCCTCTTCTGTTCCTTTCTCTTTCCAGTTTAATTGAAAGATGGTAGGCTGGGCGTCGTGGCTCACGCCTGTAATCCTAGCATTCTGGGAGGCAGAGGCAGGAGGATCGCTTGAGGTCAGTAGTTCGAGATCAGCCTGAGCAAGAGCAAGACCCCGTCTCTACTAAAAATAAAAAGAAATTAGCTGGACAACTAAAAATATATAGAAAAAATTAGCCGGGCATGGTGGTGCATGCCTGTAGTCCCAGCTATCTGGGAGGCTGAGGCAGAAGGATCGCTTGAACCCAAGAGTTTGAGGTTGCTGTGAGCTAGGCTGACGCCATGGCACTCTAGCCCGGGCAACAGAGTAAAACTCTGTCTCAAAAAAAGAGAAAAAAAGAAAGAAAGATGGTCTTAAACCTCTGAGTAATCCTATAGTACCAGCCATCTTATTTCAAAAATAAATAATAAAAAAAAAAAATTCTGTGTGTGTGCTTTGTGTTGCCGTGGAGAAGGCAAAGGGAGGAACCTTAGGAGAAAAAGAGGTGAGCCCCAAAATATTTGTTTTTACTTGATTTTTTAAATTAGGCTTTAGGAGAAAGGAGTTCTACTGAAGGATACAAAAAATAGACCATAAAATTGGTCTAAAGAAGGTTCAAGCCTTCTGACCTTAATTTTATTAGCATTATGCTCTAATCAATCAATAAATTAAGAGATGAGAGGACATTTCAGTCAATTATGGTCATGAGAAGTCAGTGTCTTTTTCCACAGTGGCAATTTTCTAAAGGCCAAAAGAACATTTTAAAATGCTTTCTTTTGGATGCATTTATTGGCAACTCTGCCTTGGTATTGATGGATGGAGTCATGTAATTTCCTTCCTCTGCACTCATTCAGATCCTGTCTGGAAGGTGGGCGGAGTTATTTTTGTAAATGTGAGCTGGGAGGAAAGAGGCTCTGCAGCTTGCCATCTAATTGCATGCAGAATCCTGGCACCTCTCTCTTTGCCCTTGGCTGCTTCCCCTCCATGTGTCTGATGCCAGAGACATGAAATGATGAAGAAATGAATAATTGGCTCAGCCTCAACAGGGCATGACACATGTTTTTCATGAACATCAAAATTTCTTTTTTTTTAATTTGAGAGAAAAATTAAACCTGGGTTCTGGCATTAATTTCCACTTGTCTTCCTCCTGGCAGTACAAATTGTTTGTTTCTACGATGCAGAAAAACATAACTCTCTTTTTGGTATGTTTTGCAAACCTAATCCATTTTCTAGGGAAACCCTTGCCGTCATTACCACTCACTTGTATGGATTCCAATTGACAATTCAGGATTGTTCAAGTTTTATGCCACTTTCTGTGTTCTCTGTTCTTCAGGTTTGCTTAGTGTCACCTGTTCGATACAGTCTTTCCTTTGGATTTCCTGCATGCCCAGCATCATGCCTTATATACAGTGAGGCTCATTAAATGCTTATTATATATGTGAAAGCTTCCTGAAATGTTAAGATTGATTTCTCTATCAGTATTTGAAATTCTACATATTAACCACAGAAATCAGACAAGTCCACGAATACTTTCCTCACATAATAAATACATAGAGTTCTCCCTTACTAGTCTCCCCTTCACAGAGTAAATTCCAGCTCCGCTAGCCTTTCTGCCAGTTCTCAAGCACACAAAACTTTTTCCTGCATGAGGTCAAGGGAGTAAAAGGAGTGATCACTTTCAACATATTCTGCATTTATATGAGCAATGTTGACAAATGCTTCTTCTTTTTTTTTTTTTTTTTTTGCCTTTTAAACTAGCTGTTTTATTTCTGGATCTCTGTCTTTTGTTTTTTTTTTTATTTCACCATATTACAGAGGTACAAATGTTTAGGTTACATATATTGCCTTTGCCCCACCCGATCAGAGCTTCAAGCGTGTCCATCCCCCAGATGGTGCACACAACACCCATTAGGTGTGCATATACCCATCTCCCCTTCACCCAACAAATGCATCTCTTGAAAGCTGTATTAAGACATCGCATTTCTTGGAAGATATAGTCCTGTATGGATAACAGTCTCATATTTTTCTTAATATTTTTGAACTAGCATTTACTTTGGAGTGTTAAAGACAAAATTATTCTGACACTTGTTAAAACAATAAGGAAGACTTCATTCAGGACTAATGGAGTAAGTGTCAAGACTACCATGGTAGGGGAAAAAGATTGTGCTCAATTGTGAATACAGCAAGGACAACTGAGGACTTATAGCCAGTGAGAAGGTGGGGGGAGCAGTGGATAGAAAATTACTAAGAGGAGACATCAATGCGAAGGAGGGTGATTCTTTCCAAAAGAACAGGACTCTTGTTGAAAGCAGGCTAAGGACTCACACATCAGTGATGAAGAATGAGGAACCTGATCAGACACTGAGGGTGATCAGACACCAAGGCTGGGATTCTCTCCAAACTGACTTAACAGGGCTCTTGCTAAAACTCATCTTAGTAGGGCAAAGACAGGGCCCATGGACAAGGCTTGGTTGAAAACAGAGCTCAGAGGAGCCTATCTGAAGTTTGGTGAAGAACAGAGTCATTGTTAGGAATCACTTTCAGTCTTTCCTCAGCATACTGAGCATCGCTGTGTCCCAAAACAATAGGACTGAGTAGTGTCTAATGGTTATCTTTAAGCAAGTTATCATTATGGTTTAAATTGTAAATGCCAAGCATTGTTGCTGATATATGCACAGATATGTATACTCACCCCTCTATAATGTCCTAGACACTGCCAGTTTGGTTCCATAGAAGATGTTGCATTTCTCTCAAGTTATTTCAAGCTATTTTTAAATATTATTTACCCTAAATATAAGTATACCTTTTTCTTCTTATTTTTTTATTTTTTTCTTCTTCTTTTTATTTTTTAGCTTAGAATTTCAAAAAATAGTTGATCTTTGTAAACAGTCCACAAAACTAGATTGTCATAATTGAGGGACTTCTCTTCATAGCAGTAGTTTATACTGAATGCAGAGATTATCTTTACATTGTTCCATAATGTAGAAAGTGTACACATTCATATTTTTGGACAATTTAATTCCAGTGCCAATGTACAAATAGGTCTGACCAAAAACAGCATGAAGAGGCAATGTGCATTCTAGGCCATACTCCCCTTTCTGCATCTCTGTATTCTGTTCATTCCAATGCAGTGCAGACAGCTCAAAATATCAACGAAGTGTTTGGGAAGTATGTGGCTAATGAATGCACAGTATGTCAATAGTTTGAGAACTTCTGTTCTGGTGATTTTAATCTTGAAAATGACCCATGTGGGCAACCTGAGACCAAGCTGGATAATGATGAACTGAAAGCTATAGTGAAAGTGAATCCATTTCAACCTACATGTGAATTAACAGCAAGGTTTGACATTACTGTTCCAACAATATTGGAACATTTGAAACAAATTAGCAAGGTAAAGAATCTGGATGGATGGGTTCTGCATGAATTAAATGAGAGGAGAGAAATTGTCTCGAAGCTTGCCTTTCTTTGCTGTCACGTCATAAAGTTGAACCATTTCTATACTCTATTGTTACGTGTGATGAAAAACGGATTCTTTTTGACAGTTGCAAGCATTCGGCACAATGGTTGGATAAAGATGAAGTGTCGAAACATAGTCCAAAACCAAATATTCATCAAAAAAAAAAAAAGGTAATGATGTCTGTTTGGTGGTCTAGCGCTGGTAGTATCCACTACAACTTCATGAACCTGGTCAATCAATTACAACAGATGTCTATTGCAACCAATTGGACGAAATGATGAGGATGCTTGTGATTAAGCAGGCAAAATTGGTCAATAGAGACAGGCCAATCCTCTTGCAAGACATCCCTCAACCACATATTGCACAAACAACGCTGCTCAAACCACAGAGGCTGGACTTGGAAACTCTGTCATTCATACTATTAGCCAAACCTTGTACCAACTGACTACCACTTCTTCCAGGCTTTGGATCACTTCTTGCAAGGAAAAATATTCGATTCTCAACAAATTGCAGAAAATGCCTTTGGTGATTTCATTACCACTTGCCCTTCAGATTTCTTCACTGCTAACATAAATAAGCTACTGTTAAGATGGCAAAACTGTCTCAACAGTTTAGACACATACTTTGATTGTACTGCTTCTTGTTTGAGATATAATAAACTACACTTTTGATTCAAAATCAGATATTTCATATTTAATGACCTGGTACATTGGTGTTATCAGCTGCCCCTCCCTCTCCCTCTTCCTCTCCTCTCTCTTTCTCGATAAAGAGGTCATAGATAGATGATAGATAGACAGATGCATCCATAGAAAATAGAGGTAAAGATACATATCTGTGTGTGCATGCATGCATGTGTTTTGTCCCTCAAATTCACATTCTAGTGGAGAGGAGAAAGGTAATAAAGACATAAACTAAGAATAAATTAGTCTGATAATTTCAGAGAGCTATAAATGGTTTGCATCAAAGTGAGTGACACATTAAGTTAAACACATGTGTGTGTCTGTATCAAATATATCTTTTATTGATAAATATATCTCTTGAAATATGCACATCTTCTCTCTTAGGGGCTACAGCATTGTCTGAACAACAGCCTGGTGTTCTTTGAAAGGTCGTTTTGAACTGGCATTTCCTTTGGAATCACTCTCGGTCTCTTCTTGGTCCACAGCACCACTGTGGACCAAGTTAATAGAGTGGTGCTAATGGTTAACTGTTGATCAGATAATTATCACAGGTTAAGTTGTAGATATTGATTTTAAATATATTTAAAATTTTTTGAGTCATTTGAAAATACATTTCAGACATTATGACTCTTTGCCTCTAAATACTTGAGCATATATTGTTCTTAAAAATAAGAACATTCTCTTTCATAATCATAGAATAATTTTTAAAATCAGGAAAATAACATCGATACAATACTATTACCTAATATGCAAACCTTATCCATTGCCAGTTATCTCTATACTGTCTCTTATAACAAAAAAAAAGAGAGAGAGAGAGAGAGGAAAAAAGGAAAGAAAAAACTGCTTCTGGAATATCCAACGGTAATTAATGAACCTTGATTACTTAACGAAGTGTGCCCTGCCCTCCGCAACGCTCAGGTTGTACCTCACCCAATCCGGCTCTCAGAATGAATTTTCTTTGGATACTGATGACATTTGACTATTTCTGTACAGAGGTAGAATCCGTCTCCTGTATCCCTTTGTCACCAGAGAATAAACACGCGGTAGAATGTTTCACCAGAGAGATCCCCTCCTTACCGGCAATTTTTTTTGCATTTGCCATTTTTTTAAAAAAACGAAACCTCTAAAACCCTATAAAAATTTCATGTAATTTTTTTCTCTAAAGGCAATTTACAAATGGTAAAAGGCTATACATGTAGTCAATAACAATGAATTTATTGCAACTAGTATAGTGAAAAGAGAATTTTCTTTTTTAAGAAGTTATGACCTAGTGAATCTCTAACTTTTCTCCAAGACTTATTTATGAATTAGCCAACCAAAATTGAAAGAGTTTGAAATTTAGCCCATGGAAAACATGGAACACGAAACATCAGCTTTCACATGAAAGGTGAGAGTCGTTCCTGGTGAGAATTGTGGAGGGGGCAGGTGCACACAGAGAGGGCAGAAAACCAAAGAAAACACCCAGCCTTTAAACCCCTTAACCTGAGGGCTGATCAGTAACACTTAGAAAGATCCCAGCTGGCAGCAGAGAAACCATTTACCCACAAGCACTTTACTCATCTCGAATACTTTAATCTCAGTATTATCAATATTACAAGCCTGAGAGGAAGCTTTACATTTCCTCGTCGTTGGGAAATAAGTCAGCCAGGACAAAACATACCTTCACCTCATTAGACACAAAAACACTCGGTTGACATTCACGGCTCCACCTTTTTCTGCCTCCGCAACCCAAGTATCATGGGATGTCACAGCTCTGCGCAAATTCAGACTGGAAAGCGCCGTCATTTTATGGCTTTTGCAAAGGAAATCGCGGAAGCTAAGGAGTGAATTTTTGTGTCAGAGAATGGGTTTACCTGCACCAGGTAGCTAATCAGCGAGTCTTTGTGCAGAGAACGGGTTTATCTGCGCCAGGTAGCTAATCAGCGAGTCTTTGTGCAGAGAACAGGTTTACCTGCGCCAGGTAGCTAATCAGTGAGTCTTTGTGCAGAGAACGGGTTTACCTGCACCAGGTAGCTAATCAGCGAGTCTTTGTGCAGAGAACGGGTTTACCTGCGCCAGGTAGCTAATCAGCGAGTCTTTGTGCAGAGAACGGGTTTACCTGCACCAGGTAGCTAATCAGTGAGTCTTTATGCAGAGAACAGGTTTACCTGCGCCAGGTAGCTAATCAGCGAGTTTTTGTGCAGAGAACAGGTTTACCTGCACCAGGTAGCTAATGAGCGAGTTTTTGTGCAGAGAATGGGTTTACCTGCTCCAGGTAGCTAATCAGCGAGTCTTTGTTATCCTCCCAGAAGCTCTTCAGCGTCTCTTCAGGCGGGAACTTCTCGCAGCTGAGCTCCACGGTGATCTCGAAGCAGTTGCTGCTGAGGTAATTGAAGTCCTGCATGCCTGCAAGGCACAAGGGAAAGTCAACACGCGCAGGTGGGCACGGACGCTCCGCGCAGCCCACTTCGCGGCACGGAGAGCAGGTTGAAGACACCCCATCGGGGCACTGGGCCCTGCGGGACAGCTCCAGGGACGTCTCTTGCTCTGAGAAACTGAACAGACACTCGGGAGAGTCTCACGATCTGAAGGGCACACGCCGTCTCGGGCGCTTAGCGCTGGTTTGCTTACCGCACTGCTGCGGCAGGCGCTAAAGCGGACGCCACCCACGTCCCACATTCCTGGGATGAGCTTCAAAGAAGACAACGGGATAAAAGACTCAGTCCCTCTTGACCTGCTAAAGAAACGCACACGCCTCTGAGCCCACCTCTCCATCACGGGAGAGCCTGGCGCACCATGTGCGATGATCTGACCTACCGTGTTGTTCCTTACGTCCGACTAACGCTGCAGCGTGTTCCTGAGGGATCGGGAGTCTTGGTAGTACATGTCGGCCGGGTGCCGTGGTTCACGCCTATAATCCCAGCACTTTGGGAGACCAAGGTCAGGGAATCGCTTGAGCCCAGGAGTTTGAAACCAGCCTGGGCAACATAGTGAGATCCCATCTCTACAAAAAACTTTAAAAAGGTAGCCAGGTGTGGTGGCTCATGCCTGTAGTCCCAGCTGAGGCGGGAGGACAACCTGAGCTGGGAGCTCAAGGCTGCAGTGAGCTGTGATTGCACCACCGCACCCCAGCCTGGGCAACAGAGCAAGACTCCATCTCTAAAAAAAAAAAATTCTTATATATGTGCGTGTGTGTGTATACACAATATATATCAATTCAACAATCACTGAGCATCTACTGCGTGTAAAACATAATTATAACACCTCAAAGTGCACCAAAGAGAAGATTCTGCATCCAGAACAATTTTAATGTGAATCTGATCGGAATTAGCGGTGGATGCCATGGGTGCTTTTCAGAGCTGGGTACCCCACTCCTGGCAGGTACGAGGTAGACGGCCCCGCCTGTGCTTACACTCGGGCCAAGGCTCGACCTTCGCCGTGAGACCACGTCCCTGCTCAGCTCTGACCCCTCCTCACTCTGCCTCCCTCACTCCCTGCAGGTCCCCCAAGAGCCTCTCCGTGAAGGGCAAGCATCCGAACCCCTGCCTCAAGCTCTGCTTGTGGAAAACCTGGCCTGAGACACCGATTTTATTCACTCTAGAGGGCTAAAGACTATCAGAGCTTTTTTGGCTGTCCGGCTATTGTGGGACACAGTCATTGGCAAGGTTGATCCTGCTATTATTGTTAATATTATCATCAGTATTTCAGTGATGCAGGTTGTTTGATATTCTGTAGACACCACACCATTTGTCCAAAGGAATTTGTATAGTTTTATAAAATCCAAAGCATAAAATTACTTCCCGGCTGGTGTGCTTGACACACCCTAAGCCCTAAGTCCGACGTAGACCATATTTTTCAAGCTATAAGGGAGAAAGCACTAAATCTGATCTGGTTGAAATGCAAACTATAAATAAAAACAATTAACAGACACCAGGAAGAAATAATTAGCAAGAATATTTTTCTCAGGGCATAATTCAACGAAATTAAGAATATCCAACAAAACAAACTAATTATCTAATGCCAGTATTTCCCTAATCCTCTTTTTATTTCCAGGTTAGCCACGGGAAATTGTTCTTATGCAAAGAGAAAAGAAAAAATATATGAATATTTAATTTATTTTTATAATTAACATAAAACGTGCTGTATTTTCACAACACATTGTAAATAAATATGCATCGCATTTCAGTCTTCGTCCTTGGGCAACTATAAAAACAAGGCTCCACAAAGTCCGTGCGGGAACAAGGCGGCCAGGAGCTGCCGGGCTGCCCAGGAAGGGGCTCCCTCAGCTCTGTCCAGGCGGGGGCTGCCCCCTTTTCCTCCACAAAGGTGAAAGGCTACCCGGTCCAATGGCTGCCACCACTGTAGTGCTGCGGTCCCCGGGCTGTCAGGAACCGGGCCGCCCGGCGGGAGGCGAGCGGTGAGTGAAGCTTCACCCGTGTTCACAGCCGCTCACGTCACCGCCTGAGCTCCGCCTCCTGCCAGATCAGCTGCACCAGGTTCTCACAGGAGCAGGAACCCGCCGTAAACTGCGCACGGAGGGATCTAGATCGCGGCTCCTCATGGGAGTCTGACGCCTGAGGATCTGGGGTGGGGCTGAGGGGGTGATGCCGGCACCGGGGAGCGCCCGCGAACACACATCACCATCAGCAGAGAGGTCTGACTGCACCATAAATGTGACGCGCTTGAATCGTACTGAGACCAACCCCTGGCACCCCGTCCGTGGAAGAGCCGTCTTCCATGAAACCGGACCCTGGTGACACAAGGGTTGGGGACCGCGCCGCAGTGAACATGAACTAAATATTCCCCGTCAACTAGTCCCTGTTTTCCCGCCATTTAAAAGAGTGAAATGAAGGGTGCGTGGAGATGCGCCGCAGGTCCAAGCACGCGCCCACCTCAGCGAACGCCCGGCCAGCGTGCAGCGAGGACGCCCTCTTGTTCCCCGGGCCTGAATCTGAAGGGCAGGGTAGCGAATAACATTCCATTTACTTTTTCCCAGTGAACACCTGCGGTTCATTTCCTGTGTCTCTTCAGTTAGCATCTCGGCCAAACACACAACAGAAACAAAACTGTGCATGGCGAACCTTCACGCAAAGAATTAACCTCAGGGGACGAACTCTGGGTTCAGTCTACTCAGCGGCTGAGGGGACCGAAGGCTCTGAACCTCGTCACTCCCCAAATCTACGCGGCGTTGTCGGGAAGCCACCGTCGCTCGGTGGGAGAGCGGGGCACACTCACCGCCGGGCACACTGTACCAAGCGCCCCCGTTGGTGGTTCCGTCCACGAAGCTGCTGTCGTCGTCGTTCTTGCGACAGGGCGGCCGGCTGGGGTCGGACATGACCGGGTTGAAGGCCGAGTACGCCCGGGCCAGGCTTTGGAAGACGGCGTCGTCGGGACAGGAGCTGTACTCGTGGGCGCTACCTGGAAAGCAAGCCGCAGACTCGGGAGCCGGCACAGGCCACGTTTCTGAGGGGTGACGCGGCCCCGAGCTCCTGCTGACGCAGTTTTAGCTACATCACCGCAGGAAAGGTTTAAGTACGGAACAGCGACACTCGGCTTTTAGCTCAGATAACTTCCATTTCTATTGCCACAGAGCAGAATCTAGGTGAATGCGCACCGCGCTTAGGAATTAAAAGGGTCACAGAAAAAGTGACGCGGTCACGGCAAATCAGGAGGATGTCAAGATTTCCATCGTTGGAATCTTTAATTTAGAAACGCACCTGTACTGACCCGGCAGCCGCTGTGCACCTCTCACGCCACTGCTCAGCGTCTGAGCTGATATTCTTTTGAAACCTCCCCTGCGTATTATATGATAACAACATAGATTTGGATGCACCGTACTCTTATTCGTGCTCCGTGAACCACGCCAGGCCCACCGGGGTCCCCGTCACCAACCGGCCACGACATCTCGGGGTTTGCCTAACGGGGCGGCTCGGCACAGGCGGGGAGGGGAGGAACGCACCGCTGCGGGTCTCGTCGTAGGGGTAGTTGGCGACCACGTCGCCGCCGTGCAGGTTGGCGGAGAGCACGAAGGGGATGTCCATGATCCAGTGGATGACGGCCTTGGTCTCCGGGGCGAGCTGCGGTCGGGACAGGGGTCAGAGGTTAGAAGCGGAGGTCACCGGTGTGGTCACGAGGCAGAGAACACAGACAAGGCGAAGAGAAAAGGCTGAGAGCTGGTCGTGCTTCAACGAGTTTGTGGCTGTTTTCATTAAAAAAAAAAAAGAGGTTTCTGGAAGAAAAGACAGTCCTCATGTCTGTCTTTCTCAAACGTATCATAAAAATTATAAACTCGTGAGAAGCTGCTGGCGTGGCCCGTCGTCAGCTCTCACACACACGCTACGCCAACACGCATCTGCCAGGAAGCAAGGAACTTCCGCAATTTCATGAACTAATCGAAGTTTCTCCGTAACTGTTAATAGAGTGTTTCAGGCTAAATGCTGAGACCCCCGCCATGCACAGTAATTACGTATTTAAGCGCCCCACACGGAAGCCTGTGCGGCGCCACTAAAATCAAGCCCCTAAGACAATCTAGAACCAACCGTGGCCTTCCTTGAAACCTGCCATTTAGAGACCATAAATACAGTGTGAGCGTCACGCTCCGTAATTAGGTGTCTGTGGCCCTGGAATTACGTGGAAGCCACATTCCCTTCCCTTTCCCAGCCGTCACGGTCGGGAACCCAACGCATGGTCCGATGTATCTTCACCCACCCTGCAGACCACTCGCCCAGGCCCGGGTCCGTGCCCCAGCCCGACGGCCGGGAGGGGACAGGGCTGAAGAGCTCGGCAGCAGATGACAGGGACTGAGCGGGACAGCTCCCCTGTCTATCCATCGGGCCGGGAGCATCGCAGGGAGCCGGAGAGCTCGGGGAGCCAGCGCCTTCCCTGCGCCCGACCCGCGGCACCGCCCCGGGCTCCCCAGGCACCTGCCTCCTTTTCAGCGTGACACACACAAGGAGGGATCTGCGTGTCCCGCCCTGACTCCCGTGCAATCAGAAGCAGAAACCTGAGACTTTGGAAACCTCTCAGGGGCTGAGCTACGGCGGTCAGCTGGGAAGGGGAGGGGAGGTGGAGAAACAGGAATACCGACCGCCACACGCCTCCCACCGCTGGTCTGCGCCTGCCCCACACGTGACCACGTGACCACAAGGAAGGGAAAACAGACGACCGAGCGTGGGATAGCATCCCGCCCTCACGCTGGCTTACCGACGATTTAGCATAAAGCACACAAACCCTGCTGGTGTTCAGAAAAGGGACTGATCTCTAATTTCCACGTATTTTTCTTTAATTTATCTTCATCTATGAAAAGCAGTGGCATTGGGGCTTTTAAACAAAAGCTCTTACTGAAACAGCACCACGAACATGCCTCTTTCAAGTAAGCGTTGCCGGAGCTGGAACAACAACAGCACCTGCCACGCAGATCACAATAATGTTACACGGCGTCACCCGAGGAAGGAGAGGGTGACTCTGGCTGGAAATAATGGCGCAAAATTGACAAATGTCCTGTCAACATGAGTCTGTTTCACGATTCTTCTATGACAGGTGACAGGGATTGTTTTGCTGGTTTCTCATATTAACAGCACAGACAAGGGGGGACGTTCGTGGGCTAACGTGGGGAGGTTCGTGGGCTAGCGCGGGGAGGTTCGTGGGCTAACGCGGGGAGGTTCGTGGGCTAGCGTGGGGACGATCGCGGGCTAGCGTGGGGACGTTCGTGGGCTAGCGTGGGGAGGTTCGTGGGCTAACGTGGGGAGGTTCGCGGGCTAGCGTGGGGACGATCGCGGGCTAGCGTGGGGACGTTCGTGGGCTAGCGTGGGGAGGTGCGCGGGCTAGCGCGGGGAGGTTCGCGGGCTAGCGCGGGGACGTTCGTGGGCAAACGTGGGGAGGTTCGCGGGCTAGCGTGGGGACGTTCGTGGGCTAGCGTGGGGACGATCG
>CAUYSK010095059.1:0-26934 GCA_963575035.1 Avahi laniger
AATTTCTTTCTATTTTTGGTAGAGACGGGGTCTCGCTCTTGCTCAGGCTGGTCTCGAACTCCTGAGCTCAGAACGATCCGCCCACCTCGGCCTCCCAGAGTGCTAGGATTACAGGCGTGAGCCACCGCGCCCGGCCTAAAAGCTCTTTTTAATAATTATGATATTATTCACAGAAATATGAGTGACTCTGGCATGGTCTTCAAAGTGTTCCCACATGTTTCTCATCTTTCCATCAACTTAAAAGCAGGATTCATTGGGACTAAAAAGCACTGAGATCTAAAAGCAAGATTCATTCAGAGTTGAGGAAATCGTAGACCGGAAAAAAAAAAAAAAAAACTTTAAAGCACATTGTTTAAGGTATGTAGCTAAGCTAGATAACTGTAAACATAGAAAAGATTAAAGATTAATCCCCCTTCTCAAATATGCAGAAGAATGGAGTTCTATGATAATTACACATTTGAAATCACAAATCTTTACATTTGAAAACTCTTACCAATTACTGTGACTACTATATAGAAAATACAACTCACAATAGATCAAATTCAACAAGCCTTTCACACCATAATCACGTTATATCATTCAAATGTATCCTCTCTCTCTCTCTCTCTTTCTTTGGAGACTGTCACCCTGGCTAGAGTGTTCTGGCATCATCATAGCTCACTGCAACCTCAAACTACTGGGCTCAAGTGATCCTTCTGCTGATAAGGAAAACCCCCATCTATTACCTGGCGCATCAGGCACCTGAGACTTGCACTCCTCATGGAAGACCCTCATCAACATAATACTAACCTATCACCTGGCACATCAACTAACCTATTACCTCGCATCAACATAATACTAAACTATTACCTGACACATCAACCTATTACCTGGTGGTACCTGAGACCCCACCCCTCGGACCACCCCAACTTAATAAAAGTGGGAAAAATCGGGTAGATGGGGCTCAGAATTTGGTGGCGAGACCCCTCTTAGCCCACTGGCGAATAAACCTTGATTCTCCGACTCTCTGTGTGCTGCTAGATTTGTCCTGGGAACCACCAGCTGTTAACACTTGCTATAACACTGCCTCAGCCTCCTAAAGTGCTAGGATTACAGGCGTGAGCCACTGCACCCTGCTCTGATGTATTTTCTATAAAAAAAATAAATAAAGCCACAAAGCTGTTAGGAGGAACTATAGGTCAATATGTAACCCTGAGTTGGGGAAAGAATTCTGTATGACATCAAGCTTCCGCCCACCCCACAAAAAAGGGAAAAAAAGATTGACAATATAACTCCATAAAAAGTACTTTCACATCTCAAAAACAGCACATATAAAATCAAAAGGCAGTATTAATATTATGATCCTGTCACAATCTCTAGGGCCTTAAGACTGCAACATACATTCTCAATTTCTCGGGGTAACCATTAAATGAATTTCTAAAGGAATACATAATAAGCAAATGCTGGGATGAACTAGAATATAATTAATCCAAAAGAAAGCAAATGGAGAAAAAAGGAAAAGGAATAGATGAAACATAGGAAAGTAAAATGATAGATTTAAATCCAAACATATCAGCATTTACATTTAAGATAAACAGACTAGCTTCCGCCCTCTTTTCATTCCTGAATAATTCAGCCCAAAAGCATTAGATTTGCTTATCTAAGCAAATCAAGTCTTTCAGGGAGTGGAGGGGGGAACAGGGGCAGCAGCAGAGTTGCATGGAATATCAATGCTTAGGCATAGTAACAAAAGCTTTAGGACTGTGTGGGACAACCTAGAATGGGGTTACCAAAGCCAATGTGGAATGAGGAAGGCATCTGCACCAGGGTTAGCAGTGACAGAAGATGTCTCTGATTAGTAGGAGCCAGGTTTCTCACTAAAGGAAAAGGGAGTTACAAATATGAAAAGTGAGAAAACTAGAATAAATCCTGTAGTACTGTACAGTTGGAGATACTGGTGAGAACAATAAACAGATGACTGACGGATGGATAGAGACAGAAAGAAATATAGGCATATACAATGAGTGTGTGGTGTGTAGTTCTGTACTCTTAGAGGGTCCAGGAACAGAAACAACCCAATAGCACACCTAATGTCCAAATCTCAAGTCCTAAATACTATTCTCTCCTAAACTAAGAGAGAGATCACTAGGAAAATGGCCCATTAAAGGATTGTGCAGGGAAAATAAAGATGAGCCTGGAACACCTAATTATGCCAGAAAGTAGGAAGTGCTCCAAGAATTATGGGGACAGGTCAAAAAGAAAATATAGCAAGCTTGAAGAGGCTCTCACAGGCTGAATCTAGGACAATATAAGCATCAAAATAAATACTGTAGTAACAGTTTGTAACAAAATGAATAAAACAAGAATCTGTGAATTCATGCTCATATAAATAAATAAATGGGTAGAAGAGAAAATTTTTCCTTGCAATAAAATGCTAACTAATACATATAAAAGGAAGGACTGAATCAGAACACCATCATTTGGCTATAATTCTAATAGCAACTGAATACAGGCAAGAATCACCAGTGGATGCTAAAACTGGTTGCTGAAAACTTAATGAGGAATAGAATCTCAAAGTATCTCCCCTAGAATGTTTATTAGTAAGTCTAACATATTTATTAAGTATTTATTAGGTATAACGTAATTATTAACTTTTCAATGGAGAAACCTAAAAGACAACACCTTAAGCAAGTCATAAAAAGTGTTAAAACCATGATTCAACAATGGGACAAATCAATATCACAAGGCTCCTGATATGATACACTGACAAGAATCTAGAATCGTTTCTTTGGTATTCCTGCCAATGCAGAACCTAAATCTTATCAAGAGGAAACATTAGCCAACCCAACTTGAACATTCTACAAAGTTACTAACCTGTACTCTTTTTTTTTTTTTTTTTTGAGACAGAGTCTCACTGTGTTGCCCGGGCTAGAGTGCCGTGGCGTCATCTTAGCTCACAGCAACCTCAAATTCCTGGGCTCAAACAATCCTTCTGCCTCAGCCTCCAGAGTAGCTGGGACTACAGGCATGCGCCACCATGCCCAGCTAATTTTTTCTATATATTTTTAGTTGTCCGATTAATTTCTTTCCATTTTTAGTAGAGACGGAGTCTCGCTCTTGCTCAGGTTGGTTTCGAACTCCTGAGCTCAAACAATCCGTCCGCCTCAGCCTCCCAAAGTGCTAGGATTACAGGCGTGAGCCACCGCGCCCAGCCAGAAATATACATTTCTCAAAAAAAAAAAAAAGCATCTGAGAGTAACTTAGAGAGATGATGATGTCCCCTTTACTCTTAAATACTCCAATGTGTGTTTTCTAAAAGCAAGGACATTCTTTTCCATAGCCTACAAGTAACAAAATCAGGAAATTAATACTGATATAATACTACTATCTTCTACAGACCTTATTTAAATTTCACCAATTGTCCCAATGTGTACTTTATAGTAGAAAACATTCCCAGCTCATGTGCTGCATTCAATTGTCATGTGTCTTTAGTATCCTACAATCTGGAACAGTTCCGGAGTCATTCTTTGTCCTTCATGACCTCGTCGTTTTTGAAGTACAAAATTCGGTTATTTAGTAGAATGTCCCTCAGTTTGGACTTGTCTAATGTTTCTCATGATTCGATTTTGCGTGAGCATTTTTGGCAAAAATAACACAGAGGTGATGTTGTGTTCTTTAAGATGAGTTATGAAGAAGGAAGAGGAGTCAGCCTGCATAACCTAGTACCATATTAATTTATTTTTGCATTCAGACTTGGGAGGGTGGAAGGTAGACAGCAAAGGGGCAGACTATAATATTATTAGATAATATTTATCAGATACTGTTTATCAAGTACTTACTAAGTGCCAGGCACTGTTTAAAATGCATTACATAAGTTAATTTCATCATCTTCACATCATTATTGCATTTTCACTACAACTGTTCTTTTCCCATTTTTCAGATGAGAAAGACCAAGGCACAAAAAGATAACAAAGCTGGCATGTGGCACAGCCAGGATTCAACTCCAGGCAGACAGACTCTTTTGCCCATTCTGACAGAAGGAATGTAGTGAAAGCAAAAAGCTTACAAAAGAAACGCTTGCATCTTCAGATCCAGTTGGCTTGAAGAAGAGTGTGCAACGGGTCCCAGAAACTGCTACAAAGTGATTGTGGCTTGTGGGTGTGGCTCTCCTGCCCTCTGCTGGCTGCATCCACTTACTGCCGTCTTTTGACTGCTTCCTGCTCAATTGGAGGGGGAGCTTCGTAGGGTGGAATCTCCTTGTTAAGCAATGATCACTGAAATTTCTGCAAAACTCCTGAATTATGCCTGACCCATGAGAATGCATCAGGAAGAATTTGGCATTCCTTCCATTCTTATTCTCTGTGTGCTTCAGCTCCCTGCCACAATAAAGGTTGCTCAGCAAAATAAATCCTAAGCCCTGTTCTCACGAACTTCTTTTATGAAACTTCCCAGGAGAATTTTTTTTTTAACCATGACAAATTTGGAATCCACTGAAGCAGTAAGAAAGCTAAAGTTGAATTAATCAGAATACAATCCCCAGACAAGACAATCATTGCAACTGAAGTAACCTGTAGGGAGAATGTTTGTCCTTGAAAAATATTTGAAAAAGATCCAGTGTGAAGCAAAGTCATCTCACAGTGGGCTCTGAAGAGCCATGGAAGATCAAATCCCTAGGCAAATAAGATGATGGAGAGAAAAAATTCCTCTGAATGAATCATAAGTAGCCTCTATTTTCAATCAAAAATTCCTTTTTTCACAGGTAAAAGCCTGTCCCTGTGAGATTCAGAAACCCCTGGGGCTTCCACAAAATTCCATTGTTTTCTCTTGTAAGAGGAAGAAATGGAAGTAAAATAAAGCCGGAAGACAATGGAATAGGTTTTAAAAGTATGGCACATTGATTCATTCCATATACACCAGAAATGAGCCTGGAAAAGTAGAAAAGGAATATATGTTCAAATTCCCAGAAAATATCCTATAAGCAATTTTGTTCATTCTGTCTGATGACAAATACAGATATATTAGTGGCCATTATTAAGCTATTTCTATTCTCCAAGAGCAGTGAGCTCTTTGCTGGGATTTAGAGAATGCTCACAGGGAATCCAAGAAGGTCCTGTGTGAGTATTAACTTGATAATTTCTAGATGCTTTTCTGTCTATCTGTCAGGTTGGGGAAAACACAAATACATTTTCATACTGCTGATACCATACTGCTAAAACCTTTGCCCTCAGATCAAATCAACTCAGTAGATAAATGTCTTGTGGTAGGTGATTGGTCTAAGCTAGACTGTCACTTTAAGGATTTCTTATTTATTTTAACAAAGCATCAAGAGTTCCATGAAGAATCATAACTTTATACCTTTAGTCAATCTGGAAACTAATCCCCTGTATTACTTATCTATTGCCACAATAATGCTGCATAACAATCAACCACAAAATATCAATGGCATACAACATTAAACATTTATTGTTCACCTATTGGAGCTGTCAACTATGTGGCTTTGCTGATATTGCCTGGGGTCTCTCACATGTCTGGGGCTGGTGAGACTGTGTATTCATCATCCGGCAAGTTAGAACAATAATGACCTCATGACCATGTTCTCAGCAGGAGAACAAATAGAAATGTACAGCGCCTTCTTAGACCTAGACTTGGAAATGGCATGCTGTCATTCCTGCTACATTCTATTAACCAAAGCAATTCACGAGACAAGCCCAGATGCAAGGGAAATAGATTCTGTCTTTTCACTGAGAGGAAATGCAGTCATGGAGTGTGGCGTTAAAGTCTGCTAGGTAACTCTCCACTTTCTCACTCTTCGCATATACCCTTCTCAATGGACGACCTACAAAGGATGATCCTGCTAAGATTTTGGATCTGACATAAATTGCCATCTATTGCCATCAGTTTCTCTGTGTTATCTCCTCCAAAATTCATCTGAGAGCAGTTTAGAGTTCAATAAAAAGCAGGAAATTTTCCCTAATTATTTCTCTTTCTATATCACAGTTTTTGGTCAAAAAATATATGTAGTACTCATTTATATTTTTAAAAAAATTTTCAGTAATGTGTGATGAAATAAGATTTTAAAAATCAGGCTAACATCGGTTGATTTCTTGATCAATTGCAACAGGAGTCTTTCTAGGTGAAAATTAAAACACACATACTATCTGGAAATTTTTTTAATTGGAAGAAGAAACTAAAGAACTTTTTTTTTTTTCGACTTGGTGAATGGCCATGCTGAATTCTCTTACTGAAATAAATTCATATCATGACCGTATAGTTCTCAAATTACAAGATTTTAACCACATCATTACCTCCTTCCTTCTTAGATTTCTTTTCATTTTTTTTTCATTCCATACCTATTCTGTTACCACTCTAGAAATAATATATAAATGGAAAATATTATAAGATCCTTTAGTTTGTAAATCCTTCCTTCAGTTTGTAAATCTGTAAGTGTAACTGAATGGAAGAATCTAATATTTTCAGTAATTACCTTTCCTTTACTATATTCCAAATGATTTTGCAAAGAGCAAGGGCAAAAAACGAATCTTGTCCCTTTTTTCTTTTTCTTTTTTCTAGTCTACATCAAGACTAGAAGCAACATGATGAAACATAATATGTTTCTTCTGATATTTCCATCTTCCTGGATTGATGATATACCAGGCAGCCCAATTTTCCCCAAAGCATAGGTGCACATGTAGAATATTAAACCCCTTAAAAAGGCAAATGTGGAAGCAATTTGATAGCCTCTATTTCTTCCCAAGTCCACTGAATCTCTTAATGTAGCCCCTTGGCCAATGATCAGCTCATTTCGCTGTAATACAAATCCTTTTACTTCACCTGACAATCTACCTACCTTTTTGTATGTTGGAATGTGCAAAACAATTTCAAGAAATAAAACCACCTCCTGTAACCTATCTGTGCTGATGCCAACCTTATTGATTGCTTGACCTTTACTAGGATTGCCCACTAGATGATGCATAATGTTAGGGGATTAAAGATGCTGACTTATTTCTTTTCTAAGTCAAATTTAAACTCTCACTACCCAGAATCAAACCTTGCAGACTGTTTCAACCTGTCCCCACTTTGCAGTGCTCTCTCTGACATTTGGACACCACTTATTGATTGAATTTTTAGCAGCTGTCATTCAAGGACACCCAGCTTTAGCTGGACCAGCACTGGAATGGCAGACTCCCAAGAGCCTGAAAATGACCCAATTTGACACAACTGTGTATAATCTTTCTACAGAAATAAATGGGTTCAACTGGGTCATCAGTTTAACTGATAATTCTCATCCAGTTCTGATTGCCACAATTAAGAAACAGCTTTAGTAACAGAGGCATTCAGAGTCAAGGGTTTTTCTTTTTAAGAAAGGAAATAGGATAAGAATCATTTAGCTTTCTCATTTCCAAGTATTTTGGGTATGAAATCCATGGACTAAAATCTATTTTTGTCTAAGAGATGAGTTGTTAGCTTAATGATGTAGAATCTTTATTCATAACCATAAACCCCTACCATACATACACACACACACACACACACACACACACACACACACAAACAAACATTAGATAATGCCCTGGTGAAAAAAAAAGTCTGCCAAGTTTGATTGTGATTCTAAAAAACTAGTCCTGGCTGCATATCAATTGGGTTTTATTTTGCTTGCAATTAAAAGAAAATTTTCCATCTTTCAAAAAGGATTTCAAAGCACTTTAAAAATGGCAAATATTTTTAAAGTTAAGCACAGCTCACCTATGACAGCATATTTGCAAGTCATTTGTGACCTCACAGATAAAAGCTAACTCTTCTGTTTTCAGTTGGTGAGCAAACCACTCCTACCAGCTGACTCCTCAAAACCAGATACAGACTATAAACACCTCCACTGATAGAAATAATCACTGGAGCACCACTATTGACTGAATACATAATTCAGACTGGAACTTATGCATCCTAACAGTTCGTATGGTTTAGTTTTATGTGCATAGGCCCCAATTCACTTTGAGCAGTTTTCCCACTAACATAGAAAAAAGATTTTAAGTTAAGTTGTATATTGTAAATCCTCACCTGATACCCAAAATACAATAAAGACAGTTGTGGGGACAGGAAGATGAAGACCACCTTCTCATTAAGGTAGCCCAGTAAAGAAAAGTGGCCCTAATGCCCTAAAACAGTGATTCTCAAATTTCAGCATGCATCGGAATCTCCTGGAGGACTTGTAAAACACACATTCCTGGGCCCTACCCCCAGAGTTTCTGATTTAGTAGATACGGGTTGGAAACCAAGAATTTGCATTTCTAGAACAAGTTCCTAAGTAATGCTGATTCTGATGGCCTGGGAATCACAGTTTGAGAACCATGACTTTTAAACTAATTTATGGCAGTCTTCAACTCCTTCTTTGATCACAGGCTACGTGCTTTTCGCTTAGGCTAAAGTCCTATTGACTGCATTTTCTGAGATGCGGGAGCACATCTCATTACTCTTTGTTGACAATTCTGTTCTTAAGGTCTTAAGGTCTACAAGAAACCTGACAAGCTCTCCTGCTTTACCTCCTCTGTGGTCCCTGGAGCTCTGTTGTTTCCACTATACCAGATGCTACTCTCAGATGGGCAATTTAAAGAATTTCTGCTCATAGCCACAGCTGTTTATGAAAACTGCAGACACCAACTAATCCCTTTCTCTCTCTCTCTCTCTCTCTGCACCTCTCATAACACCCTCCAATAGAATTTACTCAACACTAGCACAGAGAGCCAAAATAACTTCCACTTTGCAAGTTCCTTGACAATATGGATTCAACAGAAGCTAAATGACTTTCTGTCCTAGAAGGAAAATGGTATGAAGAGACTCTTCCCCAAATGGAAATGCATCTATTTGAATAGATTGCAGGCCCCGGAATTCAGATCACAAGAGTAGATGGCTTCTCAGAGGCTTCTTCAAGCCTATTTTAATTCTAGTTTAACAAACAAAGAACAGTAAGAGGATTTGTGCTTTCTCCTATTCTTATTCCATCCTTCCTCATTCAGAGGAGAGATGGTGTTCAGGGAGCTATTTTAGAAACTGGTCCAGAGGGAGCCAGGATAAAGAAAATTGATAAATACAAGATTAGTCATCAAGACAGAAATGATAGCTAAAAGTGCATGTTGGTGACATAAAGAAAAATTATAAAAGCAGGAGAAATACAAGAGGATCAACTTCTGAGGCACCAGCTGTTCCCATGATTACTTCAAGTTTTATTTCTGATCAGTTGTTTCTTCATTTTCTAATGTAGACTTCTGTTGTATCTAATCAGCACATTGTTAGGAAATTAAGAAACATTTTTAAAGTGAGAACAGAGGTATCAAACTCTGTTATTCCAGCAACATGAAACTATTTTTATCTCTAGACTAAATCACTTCTAGACTGGGATAAAATTCCTTAGCTTTCCACTATAAACAAGAGATTAAATCTAAACTCACAGCAAAGTATTGAATAAATAAAAATGGGTACTCTATTATTTCTCTTTGCATGTAGATTATTTACAATATGGATTATTTGCACATTTTTAAATTTATCTAAATTGGCCTTAAATAATCTTCTTATGCCAGAAACAACTGATGTGTTTTCAAAATGCAAATTAATTTTAAGGTTAGCCTAAACAAAATACCTTGAGATGATAAACCAAATCGTTCCCTTTACGTACATACACACTAAAAATTTCTAGTGCATTCCTAAATCATTTTTTTTACAAATTTCCATATTTCCTCTGCTCAGAAAATCAAAAGTTGACTTATTTGTCTAAAAATTTCATATTCTCCAGCCTCAAAAAGGGCAAAAACTGAGGTTAATGACATGCCTAGGAAGTAGCAATGATTTATGTGATTTTACTCCATATATATTCCACATCAAAAAGCTACTAATCTTTCTCTCTCTTCTTTCCCATTCTTTCTCACACATTTTTTATACCGTCTACATTCACCAGATCTTGCAGTCACTGTTTCTACTTTCTTCACCTTTAAATGACACATACTGAAAAACACCAAGAGGAAGAGTTGAGTTGACGTTCATATTACCTGATTTTAATTCTCCACTGGGACTAAGGTGTTCTTATTCAAGACTTATTATACACTCTGCCTCCTAAGACAAGATGCTCTTTGTAAAGAAGAATTCTGAATGGTGCCATACAGACAGCACAGAAGTATTAGTTTGGTACCAGAATTCTAAAAGATGTCTGTTTCTTTAATTTTCTTGATAATAAATGAGATATCTTTTAATTATATGCTGAATTTTCCACCAGTTGGTAATTATGCAGAGGAAACTGATCTTTGTTTTTGTAGTACCCTTCTTCCTCTAGTCACCTTTTCCATTTCAGAACTTCTTCTTAAAAATGAGTCCCACCTGTTATTGTGCTAGACACTGTTAGCACTTTACACTTCTAAAATTAGCTCTTTATATTAGCTCATTTAATCATCATAATAATCGGTCATAACAATCATATTACAACTGCAAAACCTGAATTTAAGAAAAAATAAGAATTGACTTTGTTCAATAGCAACTAGTAATGGCAAAGATGGATTTTAAACTCTGAAGCCTCAAAGCTCGTGTATTAAATTCCACGTACTGAAGACTTCCTTAGAAATTGTAATCCCAGCAAAAGAACTCAAAAAGAATAAGATGGCAGAAGTTTTTCAAAGTCTAATGAGATCCGAATGTCAATTAAAACTTCCCATAAGAACTATTCATTACAATTATCAGCTCTTGCTGGCTTACAAATAGGTTAAAGAGGAAATTAGCTGAAGTAGATTTTAATCACTTAAATGGCTTTTTTTTTTCCTTCAACAGGTGATTTGTTTCACCCAAAGCAAATCCTGCCAAGAGAATTAGATAAATAAGCAACCTGTAATTGAATGGTTCTTATCTAGTCTTCCTTGGAACTTAGCAGAATTGTATTCATGGTTTCTGTCCCTTTAGCTATGGAAAAAGTTAATATTTTAATTAACATCTTATAACAAAGAAAAGGAACTAACAGTGGCATTTTTCTCTCTTCTATCTTTACTTTGTTCAGTTTTTTGCAGCTGAACCAGTAATGCCAAAAGCACGCAGACTACTAAAAACATGGACTTTGCCTCTGCAAAGTTATTTCACAATTTAAAAAAGAAAAATCAGTGTGACATAATTCTTTGAGTATTTATATATCATTCATTTATTTACCATGGTATATAGAGATTTCATCAACCTAACACTTGTTCAACAGTTACAAATGAAATGACTTTCTTCTTAGAGGGATTCAGATGACAGGTTCTTTTTGAATTTAAAGAAAGGATTAAACAGAGAATTGGGTAAGGGGATAAAATTTCCACTAAGTTTAATTTAGAAAAACCCTGGAATCTAAAATTATAATCATGGGTTCTGAGATGAAAACCCTGATTGGTGTATTATAAAGAGAAACCTAACAAAACTCTGTGCCCTTTGACCCCTGCTCATTTGCTTGTCCTTCTAACTTAATAGATAATTATTAAATGGTTCCTAGAGTACAGCCACCACATTAGGTACTGGGGTAAAGCAGTGAGTAAAATAAACATGTGTCCTGCTCTTCAGGGAGCTCACAGTAGAGCAGGCTTTCAGAACCTCTTAGTCTTGAAGACACACAAATAGGAGTGTAATTTTCTACAAATTTGTAGAACTGTTTCCCAGAGAAAGTTCCAGAAAACGCTATCTGTCCAGAGATCCAGCTTTCTCAGATTGGGGCCAGTTCCATTCTCTCCTCAGACATGTCAGTTCTATGGAAAGCCACAAAAAGCTAGTCAAAACTTGTACCTCTAACTGCTGGGGCTGGGAAAGGTGAAAAGCTTCTAAGATTGAAGGGATTCTAAGAACTCCCAGGGGGATTAGTGGACATAATCCCAACTGTTTCCCAAGGATGAGAAGCAAGCCAGGGTCATGTTCTAAAATCCCCTCTGCACTGTTACTACAACATCACGTAAAGAGTAAAAAGCTGTTGGAACCACAGAAAAATCTAGTGCTTGGTGGTAAGAATCCTCCCTTCATTGCTAGTGACAGAAAACCCAAATCGAATTGATTCGAACAGTAAGAGAAATTTACAGATTCAAGTCGCTGAAAAGGCTAGAGGCGGAATGGGCTTTAAGTGCAATTTCATTAAAGCTTTAGTTTCCTTTCTCTGTGACGTCTGGAGGCACTCTTCCCTGTATCTATTTATCTTCAAGATGGCTTTTCACATGGATGTAAGAGCATCGCCAGCAGAAAGCAGTGCTACAGTTCTTTCTCTAGAACACCCAGGGTATAAGACGATAGGGTTTCCACAACAACTGAACAAAAACCCTAAGCCTTACTCTGATTGGACAACATCTGGAACAACCACTGTGACCAAAAGAAATATAATCTACACACTACGTTCTGACCAGGCCAGGAGTCCCCATCCTTTGTGGCAAAGGAAATCAGATAACCCTAAGGAGCTTTGCCTATTCACATCCCAGGGCAGGAGACATGGATCATGGTGGCCACACAAGTGGGATGAGGTAGAATGGGTGCCAGAGAGACAACCAAAATAACCACTTTGCATGGTTTTCTTTTAATTGATTGTCTTTAGTAATACGTTTTCTCCCAACAGGAACAATGTCCAGCAAGTAAAACCTACCTACACTAGTTTACTCTCAACCCATAAAGGAAGTGCAGCAGTGTTTCCAAATTCTTTTCCCAACTAAATCAACAATAATGTAGAAACTCATGTGCTACTCTCATAAAGTTTTATCAGCTATAGTAAAGGAACCTGGATAACATCCCAGCTGATCTGTCAGCAGCAGCTGGGGAAAGCATCAAAAAATTACTTTTTCAATTGTCTATCCAAGTATTGTCCACACTTAATCTGCAGATATCCAACTGTTAACACTGGGGACTTCACTCAAACAAAGCAACTGCTATGGCACTCTAGGCACAGAGCCCCTGTGACCACCCTCTCAGAATGTTAAGAATTCTGTAATCAGAGTAAGCTTTGTTTAGGAAATGTCCTCAAGCCCAGCAGAGCAGCCTGATTTCTCTACTAATCGCTCTGATTCCCAAATGCTAGTAGAGGCTTTTTTGGCAGAACCTATTCTGGATGAAAAATAAGTTTCCCAACTCTTTTTAAATGAATTCATTCTTTTGTATTTGAGTTCCCCATAGGGAACAATGGCTTCAACCATTAGCACATTGGTCCTAATAGGTTAACAGATAAAGGTGCTTTTGCTTTTTTATTTTATCTTTTTGCTTCCAAGTATAACATGGTGAGTAAGCACATGAGCTTTATGGTCCAAGAGTCCTGTGTCTGAGACAAGTCTCCACTACCTCTGTAGCCTAAGTTATACCAACTTCTCTGTATGTTACATAAAAATTTTTTAAAAATGAAACAGTAAAATCATGACTCATACAAATGAATTCAAAATGAACATGTGTCAAAGATTTTGTTTAATACACTAATTAATGACACAACCAGTAAGATGTTATTAATATAACTATCTCAAAGGATAATTCACATATCTAGGCAATAAAAAATTGAATTGAATTTTACAAATAGAGACAAACTGATCTATCTATCCTGAAGGCAATGATCAGTTACATTTTGGAAACAGTTTATTTGCATTTCTAAGGAGAAGAATCATGATTATTAGTTTTCTAAAGCTTACAGAGTGGTAAATTAGCTCAAAGAAAATGAAAAATATAGATAAACCTGAAAAGTCCAACTAACAAGACAATTTTTTTTAGCATTTCAAAGTCTTTCACAATTTTTTTCTGAAAATACCTGTCAAGTAAAAACAAATTCATCATGAAAATGCAAGCCACAGACTGGGAGAAAATATTTGCAAAAGACATATCTAATAAAGGACTGTGTACCAAAATATACAAAGAACTCTTAAAACTTGACAAAGAAAACAGACAATCTGGTTAAAAATGGGCCAAATACCTTAATAAACACCTCAACAAAGAAGATACACATATGCCAAATAAGTATATAAAAATATGCTCCACATTACATGTCATTAAGAAAATACAAATTGAAACAATAATACAATACCACTATACATCCATCAGAATGGCCAAGACCCAGAACACTGGCAACACCATATGCTGACAAGGATGTAGAGCAACAGGAACTCTCATTTATTGATGGTGGGGAAGCAAAATGGTACAGCTACTTTGGAAGACAGTTTGGCGGTCTCTTACAAAATTAAACATACTCTTACCATACAGTTCAGCAATCATGCCCCTTGGTATGTATGATTCCAACTCACAGGAGTTGAAAATTTATGTTCACATGAAAACCTACAAGTGAATGTTTATAGAAGCTTTATGCATAATTTCCAAAACTTGAAAGCAACCAAGAAGTTTTTCAGTAGGTGAATGGATAAGCTGTGATACCTCCAGACAATGGAACATTATTCAGCATTAAAGAGAAATAAACTATCAAGCCACAAAAAAACATGGAGAAAACTTAAATGTATATTACTAAGTGAAAGAAGCCAATCTGAAAAGGCCATATACTATAAGATTCCAACTACATGACATTCTAGAAAAGACACAACTGTGGAGACAGTAAAATGATCAGTAGTTGTCAGAGACTGAGGGGAAAAGAGGAATGAGTAGGCAGGACACAGAAGATTTTTAAGGCAGTAAAACTTCTCTCTGTGATACTATATTGGCAGATACATGCCATTATACATTTGTTCAAACCCATAGAATGTGCAACACCAAGAGTGAACCTTAATGTAAACCACGGACTTTGGGCGGTGATGTGTCAATAAAGGTTCGACAGGTGGTACAAATGTACCACTGTAGTGTGGAATGTTGATAACATGGGAAGCCGCTGTGCATGTGTACAGAGGGTATACTGGAACTCTCCATATCCTTCCACCCAATTTTGCCATGAACCTAAAACTGCTCTAGAAAAATAAAGTCTATTAAAAATTAAAATAAAAAATCCAAATTTAGGTGAGGAAAGATTTTATTTAAAAAGACTACTACAATAAGGGAGAAAGAACTATTGCAATATGGAGAATGCTCTGATCATGAGATCTGCAAGCATCCTGAAGATCTGTCAAAAAAAAAGGGCTTTTCCTTTACAAGGAGGAGTAAATAACCCGAGTAAGAACTGGGTGTGGGGACCTGGAATGAATGGGTAGCCTGACTCAGCAGTTGATCAGGGACTGCTTTGTCCTAAGGTTGTCTGATGCTCAGGAAGGCCCATTAAGGAGGGGCTATTCCATGTTCCAATTCTCAAGAGTGGGCCAAAGCTCAGGGCCTGGGGAAGGAGAGAGCCCTGACTAAAGTTTGAACAAGTCAAGTTAATGGGCATTTTCTTCAGTTTGGTCAGTGGAGAGAAATATTTTAGCTAAATATTTATGAGATAAAGAATGAAAATGTGGGCCAGGCACAGTGGCTCACACCTGTAATCCTAGCACTCTGGAAGGCAAGGCAGGAGGATCGCTTGAGTTGAGAAGTTCGAGACCAGCCTGAGCAAGAGCAAGATCCCCCTATCTGCTCCCTGATTCTACTAAAAATAGAAAAAATTAGCTGTGGTGGCACATGCCTATAGTCCCAACTCCTCAGAAGGCTGAGGCAAAAGGGTCACTTGAGCCCAAGAATTTGAGGTTGCTGTGACCTAGGATGACACCATGGCACTCTAGGCCAGGTGACAGAGGGAGACTGTCTCAAAAAATAATAATAATAATTATGAAAATGTGGAGAGTCTATGTATGGCCTTGTTCTAGGTAAACAAGGAGTTCACTTTTGAGTCTTATCTAAGTCATATGGGGAAAGGTAGATGTAATATTGTGAAGTACAGTCATGTACTGCATAATGGCCTTTTGGTCAACAACAAATGTCATATTCAATGGCGATCCCACGAGATTATAAAAAATTCCTGAAAAATCCCTACCACCTAGTGACATCAAAGCTGTCATAGAAACATAGCGTAGCACATTACTCTCATGTTTGTTGTGATGCTGGTGTAAACAAACTTACTACACTGCCACTCATATAAAAGTACAGCATATACAACTTTGTATAGTACATAATACTTGATAATCATAATAAACATTTGACTATATTACTGATTTAAGTCCTTACTATACTATACTTTTTACTGTTATTTTAGAGTGTACACCTTCGATTTATAGATTTTAAAACAAAGTTAACTGTAAAACAGCCTCAGGCAGATCCTCCAAGAGGTATTACAGAAGAGGGCATTGTCATCATCGGAGATGACAGCTTTATGTGTATTATTGCCCCCAAAGACCTGTCAGCGGGACGAGATGTGGAAGTGGAAGACAGCGATATTGATGATCCTGACCCTGCGTAAACCTAGGCCAATGTGTGTGTTTGTATCTTAGTTTCTAACAAAAAGGGTTAACAACTAAAAGAAGCTGGAAGAGGTGGCTCACTCCTGTAATCCTAGCACTCTGGGAGGCTGAGGTAGAAGGATTGTGTTATTAAAACAGAGTCAAAAAGTTAAAAGTACAAAAGTCACATGTCTTAGATTTAAGTCTGTTATCCACGGTGAGTTGATTTTTGTGAGAGCTGAGAGGTGTGAATCCCGTTTCAGTCTTCTACATGTGGCTATCCAATTTTCCCAGCACCATTTATTGAATAACAGTTCTTTTCCCCAGTGTATGTTTTTGTCTGCTCTAAATTGGCACTAATCAATCAACACTTATGTGCACCTATGGAAGTAACATTCATCAGGTGTCAGGCAGGTGGAAGGGGGTGAAGGGTAAATTCACACCTAATGGGTGCCATGCGCACTGCCTGGGGGATGCACATGCTTGTAGCTCTGACTTGGGTGGTGCAAAGGCAACATATGTAACCAAAGTGTTTCTACCTCTGTATTATTCTGGAATTTAAAAATAAATTTATAAAAAATTATAACAAGCTAAGATTAATTTATTATTAAAGAAAGAAAAATATTTTTTATAAATTTAGCATAGCCTAAGTGTAAAGTGTTTATAAAATCTACATAGTATACAGTAGTGTTCTAGGCATCCACATTCACTCACCAGTCACTCACTGACTCAGCCAGAGCAACTTCCAGTCCTACAAGTTCCATTAATGGTAAATGTCCTATAAAGGTGTACCATTCTTTATCTTTTATACTGTATTTTTACTGTACCTTTACCATGTTTAGATACACAAATACTTACCATTGTGTTGTAATTGTCTATGGTATTCAGCACAGTAACATGCTGCACAGGTTTGTAGCTTAGGAGCAATAGGCTATTCCATGTAGCCTAGGTGTGTAGTAGGTTATAGCATCTAGGTTTGTGTAAGTGCTCTCTGTTTGCACAAAGAGAAAAATCACCTAATGACTCATTTCTCAGAATGTATCTCTGTCATTAAGTGATGCATGCCTATATATATTTGATCTTTGTCCAGTTTCCTGAAATACAGCACCTAAAACTTTTGGAATCTTCAGAGTGCTAAGAGTTTCCTTTGTATACTAATGAGAGAGGCTGAAGGTTAAGTTGATCACCAATGGCCAATGGTTTCATCAATCATGTCTACTTAATGAAATCTCCATAAAACCTCAAAAGGACAGGGTTGGAAAAAGCTTTCAGATGGCTGAACACAGAGAGGTTCCTGAAGGGTGGCACATCCAAGAAAGGCATGGAAGTTTTGTGCTCCTTCCCACATACCTCACTATTGAACTGCTCTTGTTAATTAAGCAAACCTGAGTTGAGGGTCATGCGAACTATCAGTTTATAGCTGATCAGTCAGAAGAATAAGTGACAACCTACTACTTGCAACTGGCATCTGTAGTTGGGGGCACGCTTGTGGGACTGAGACCTCAACATGTGGGACATGATGCTATCTCCAGGTACACGGTGTCAGAATTGAATTGGAGGACATCCAGAAGGTGTCCACTGGAGAATCTGCTGCAGAATTGATTGCTTAGTGCATGGAGAAATATCTCCATATATCTGTGGTCACAGAAGTGTTCTGTGTTGTGAAAGTATAGTAGCAGAAACTGGCTTTGTTTTTCCTATATCTCATACTGCAGTGTTTTGCAGTAAGTCATTTCCCATACCAGAAAAGGAAGGATTCTTAGCCCTCACTATTTTCCACAGGCACAGGGCTCAGGTAAAGTTCAACATTGTGAGTCCATCCATTTGTTCAAGATGAATGGATGCCATTTTGTTGCTGAACAATTCTGAGGCACTCGTAAACCTCCTGAGTGGGGTGAACCAGGGTCTAAGCAACAGTCTCCTGAGGACTCTTGTTACTATTATTCCTGCAAAAGCAATTGAAGCATCTGTTGAGAAGTGGTAGCAAAGGTCCTTTGTCTTAGGGTCCTAAAGAATAAGCATTTTCTAAGAGGGATATACAGAAAGAAAAAAAGAAATAATATAAAATACATCATAGTAAAAAACTATAAAAAACATAGTAAAAAACTTATCATAGTAAAAAACTTAAATAACTCTAAGGGTATCTAGCCTAGTAGATTCCCAGAGGTTGTGGGGAAAAATCTTTCAATTTTGTAGCACTGCTTGTTGAGTTTCTTGAAGCTAAACTTTCAGTGTTCTTGGTTATGTTGTCCACAGTCTTGGTTACCTCTCATATAAGGGCATGTGTGACCTGGGCATTTTGACAGACTTCCTTAGTGGCCCATACAGTGGCTCATCTGGAGAGAAATCCAACCTGCGTATGTGATAAGTCCTTCAAGGAAAATAGTGAGGGCTAAGAATCCTCCATTTTCTGGTATGGGAAATGACTTACTGCAAAACACTGCAGTATGAGATATAGGAAGTCAAGTTATCAGGACCTAACTCACAGAGCTTCTTCAGATCCTGGGGAAAAGGATAGCCACAAAACAGAGTCAGAAAACAGAAAACAGAGTCAGAATCAGAAAACAGCCAGAAAACAGAGTCAGAATCTTATAACCCACAAGGGTATGATGTAGCTTTCCATAAAAACACAAAATTTCTCTATGTCAAAGACGGTTGATAATAGCATAGATTTCATAGTGTGGCCTTTGGAGAAAGAAGTCCAAAACCTAAAACACACCAGACTCTTAACACAATGCTAGGTACAATGCTAAATATTGTCATTATTTATTGATGCTGCTGCAGCCAATATATCTTTCTTATATCTGGATTTTTCTCTAACTTTTTTTAATTACAGAAAATCTTTGCCTATTATTCCACTATCCAAGATGAATTCTGCTATGGTTTGAATGTTTGTCCCCTCCAAAACTCATGTTAAAATTTAGTTGTCATTGTAACAGTATTAAAATGTGAGACCTTTAAAAGATGTTTAGGTCATGAGGGTTCTGACCTTATGAATGGACTAATGCTGTTTCGTGGAAGTGGGCTCATTATCACAGGAGTGGGCTTACTCCCTCTTACTCTCTCTCACCATCTCTTTGCCCTTCCACCATGTGGTGCCTTCTGCCATGTTATGATGCAGCAAGAAGCCCCTTGCCAGATGACAGTACTTTGATATTGGACTTCCCAACCTTCAGAGCTATGAGCCAAAAACTGTCTGTTCTTTGTAAATTACCTGGTCTGTAATATTCTGTTATAGCAGCACAAAACAGGCTAAGACAGAACATTGGTAACAGAGAAATGAGGTGTTGCTATAACAGATATCTGAATACGTGGAAGCAGCTTTGAAAGTAGGTAATGGGCAATGGCTACAAGAATGTGGAGGAGCAGGTTAGAAAAAGCCTATATTTTCATAAGTAGAGCACTAAGGGTGATTATGGTAAGGGCTTAGAAAAAGACAAGAAATGCAGGCAAAGTTTGAAATTTCTTAGATATTAAGTGGTCATGACCAGAATGCTGGCAGAAATATGGATGGTAAAGGCAATTCTGGTGAGGTCTCAGATGAAAAAGAGGTACAAGGTATGGAAAACCAAAGAGTAAAGGCCATCTTTGATATAAAGTGGCAAAGAATTGTGTCCATGCCCAAGGATTTTATGGAAGGCAGAACTTACGAGCAACGAGCTAGGATATCTGGTGGAAGAAATTTCTAAGCAAAATATTGAAGGTGCTGAATGGCTTCTTTTAATTACACACAGTAAAATGGAAGAAGAAAGACATAATTTAAAGACAGAATTTATAATTAGAAGGGAAGCAGAATATAAAGATTTGAAAAATTTGTAGCCTAGCCATATAAAAAATGAAAAAGCATGTAAGGGTGTGGCCAAGCCATCCTTTGATAAAGAGATTACTACAGATAGAAGGAAGCCAGATGCTATACATTAAGACAATGGGAGAATAACCGCAGAGGTATCACAAAGATCATCAAGGCTCCTCCATCACAGACCCAGAGCTCTAAGAGGGCAGAACGGGTTCAGGGGATGGGCCTGGGGTACACTCCATGGGCTCACTGCCCAGGGCCACCTTGCTGTCTATTCCAGCACAGTGCTCCTCAGCCACCATAGCTGTGGCACAAAGGGTCCTGTGCAACTCAGGCCACCACTCCAGGGAGCACAAGCAGTAAGCCATGACAGTGTCCACATGGTGCTAATTCTGCAGGCACACAGAGTTTGTGAGCTGTGGAGGCACAGCTATCTCCACCTAAATTTCAAAGGATATACTGGACTGCCTGGAGGCCCAGGCAGAAAACTGTAATAGATGCAGAGCCACTGCAGAGTTCCCACCAGAGCAATGCCTAGTGGAACCACAGGGGGTGGAAGATCCAAGACCCCAGAACTGTTGAGCTACCAGCAACACTGGACTGGGACAGTTGCAGGCAGGAGACTCCAACCAGTGACAGAAGTTTCAGGGCCTACACCAAGCAAAGCCATAGGAGCCAGGCTCCCTGAGACTTTGAGGGCCCAACCCCCACCCCAGTGTGTCCAGGAGATGGGACATGGAGTCAAAGAAGATTATTCCCGAGGTGTAAGATTTAATGTTGTTCACCCTTTGGGTTTTGAATAAAGGAGCTCAGGAAATTTCAGCCCAAAATATGACTCCTTGGTATAAAGAGTATTTTGAATTCAAGGCCCTTAGAGATCAACAGGACCTTGGAAGGGGCTTTCCCTCTGTCTGTATAACCAGACAGACTCACCAAAAGAATAATCAGCTTCCTTTCCCTCCCCTATTATCTCACTATATTGCAGGAAAGAAAATCAAGAATGCAACCAGACCTGGCCCGAATCACTTTAAATATAATACCTGTCTCTCAAGGTTAATTTAATTTGCAAAGAGAATCATTTACAAGTCAATCTGTTTCCCCCTATCCATTCATCCTCCCTAATAACCATTTATTGCTCCTAAACAGAATTACCTACATTCCTCTCCCCTTCCCGTCTAAAAGAAGGTATAAAAATATTTGTATCTCACTGGGATATTGGGTAGTCACTCTATGATGGTCCCCGTGTGCATGGTAAATAAATCTCTTCCTCTTATTAATCTGCCTTAATTGTGAGCTGATCTTTCAGCAAACTTTCAGGAGAAAGGGGAGGTTTCCCCCCTCACCCCCACGTGAACTTACTTGGGATCAGTTAGTTACCCCTTTCTTCTTGTCTATTTCTCTCTTTTCGAATGGAAATGTCTATACTGTGCCTGTCTCACCACTGTGCTTTGGACGCACATAACTTGTTTTGATTTTATAGGTTCACAAGCTGGAGGGAATTTGCCTCAGGATGAATTGTGTCTTGAGACTCACCCATATCTGATTTAAGTAAGATTCTAAACTTTGGACTTTTGAGTTGATGCTGGAATAAGTTAAGACTTTGAGGGCTACTGGGACAGAATAAATTTTGTATGTGAGAAGGACATGTGTTTTGGGGGGAAAGAGGAAGAATGTTATGGTTTAAATATTTGTCTCCTTTAAAACTCATGTTGAAATTTAATTGCCATTGTGATAGCATTGGGAGGTGGGATCTTAAGAGATATTTAAATTACGAGGGCTTGCCCCCTCTTGCTTTCTCTCACCACCTCTTTGCCCTTCCACCAAGTGATGCCTTCTGTCATGTTATGTATGATGCAGCAAAAAGACTCTTGCCAGATGCCAGCCCCTTGATATTGGACTTCCCGGTTTACAGAACTATGAGTCAATAAATTTTTGCTCTTTATAAATTACTTCATCTGTAGTATTCTGTTATAGCAGCACAAAATGGGCTAAGAAAAACTCTGTTAATGATTTCTTTTATCACTGCTTATATGAATGAAAAGGTACAAACCCAAATGTCTAATAATAGAATAAACAGCCAAATTGTGGAACATCCATCCAATGGTGCAATGGGTGATAGCCAAGGCAGCTTAAAAGTAGTATCTGTGAAGAGTTTTAATGATGTAGAAACATATCAGAATACATTAATTTCAAAACCACAATGAGATATCACTTATCTCCCGTGAGACTGGCCTTTATCAAAAAGACCCATCTTATACCATTTTCCCTGACTCTGTGTACTTCACCCGTGATGACTGTATCAGTTATCTAATGCCACAATTATGTTGCAGACCACCCTCAAACCTGAGGGACATCTGACCACCCTGCATTGCTCATGCATCTGTGGTGGTTGGCTGGACAGCTCTACAGCTCATGGCTAGATTTGCTCACATGCCTGGGAATCAGCCGGCAGCTACCTAGGAAAACTGAGGCAACTTGATTCTCCTCTACATGTCTCTCATCCTCCAGTAGCCTGTCTTGGGCATGTTTCTGTGGCAATTAGAGAAGGTATAAAAAAAGCAAATGGAAACACACAAAGCCTAGGCTTAGAACTGGTACATGCCACTTGTACCACATTCTATTCATCAAAGCAAGCGAGTCCATCCCAGATTTAAGAACTAGGGAAATACATGGCACCTTTTCAGTAAGGGGAACATCAAAGGCACATAGTAAAGGATGAAGATAAAAGGTGGAGGGAAGACTCACAACTATCATTGCTATCTATTGTCTTTCATTTCTTGAACACACCTTTTTCCTTCTTACCTCCAGACCTTAGTACATGCTCTTCAGTCTGCCTGGTGAGTTTTCCCCACCTCAGCCTCACCATTCCATTTGGCTGGCTAAATTCTACCGATTCTTTAGCTCTTAGCTAATAAAATTTGCTAAGAATTTGCCCCTCCAGATTAGTTCAGATATTCTCACCTCCTTACCATGACCTCATATGTCCTCTCCTTGAACCAGTACTTCAACCAAAGTGGATAATTAGTTTTATAATTTATTATTTAAAGTCTGATTACCCTTCTCATAACCTCCATGAGAGCAAAAACAAGTATATTTATTGTTTGATATTGTGTCTCCAGCACTGGGCATAGTACCTTGTACAGATTAGGTGCTCAGTAAATATTTGCCAAACATATGCTTGAATGCCTACATCTGCAATAAGAATCAACAGCTTTCACTAGAATCCCAAATGGGCTTGTGATCCTCTATAAAGTTAAGAATCATTGCCTGAAGGTGATGTGTTACAGACTATAGACAGGTATATTCTGGGTGTGGAAGGCCCAGGGCTTGCGGACATCAGGGTCTGAATTGAGCACTCCACTTGTAGCCTGGGGTACCACATGCTGCACAAGAATGTCTAGGGTTCTGTTGAGGCTTTGGGAGTGAGGAATTTGTCACAGAAAGGAAACTTTCTCTTCTTCATATTTTGCCCTCCTTTTGGTTGCTTTTTTGAGCAACTTTGCAGAACTATTTGCTATCAATTCCTTTTGGAATTGTCATCACCATGAAGGGATTTTAGAATCAAATTTTAGAAAATAACTGCAAACTAAAATGTATTTTTGGAGGAGGGAGCGAAAGAGGAAGGGATGATGTATTTGCTATTTATTATAAGCCAGATACTGTGCTATGAGCTCAACTTATATTGCTTTATTTTATCTTTGCAATAAACCTACAACATTAAATCATTATTCACATTTTACAGGTAAGGAAAGTAGAGATCAATGGGATTAAATAAATGCAGTTCTTGACTTTTACAGTTTGACTTTGATATAAAACACATGTTCAGTTATCTTTTGTTTGTTCTTTGCTATGGTTTGGGTATGATTTGTTTGTCCTCTCCAATCTCATACTTAAATTTGATCCCCAGTGTTGAAGGTGGGGCTTTAATGGGAGGAATTTTGGTCATGGGGGCAGATCACTGATGAACAGATTAATGCTTTTCCTCGAGGTTAGTGAGTTCTCACTGTAATAGTTCTCAAGAAAGCTGGTTATTAAAAAGAGCCGAGAACTCCCCCCCTACCCCTCCCTTCCTCTCTGGCCATGTGATCTCTGCATATGCTGCTTCCTTTTCACCCTTTGCCATGAGTGGAAGCAGCCTGAGGCCCTCACCAGATGTAGATGACCAATCGTGAACTTCCCAGCCATCGGAATTGTGAGCCAAATAAATCTTTTTTTCCTTCATAAATTACCCAGCCTCAGATATTTCTTTATAGCAACACAAAACAGACTAAGATATTGTTTAACATATTTTAAAATGTGATGGCAAAATTATAAGTAATTAAGAGACCACAGTCTTAGCAGGATATTCCAAGAACGCACACTTTTGCTTGAGCTCCCCTAAGGCTCAAGGCCACTATTACCCAACATATGCATTTGCTTCACTTCTTCCTCTCTGTACCACACTTTTTTTCACCTTCTCTCCTCTTTTTCTTTAATGTCCAGACTCTACATTATATCATAGATTTCTCTAACATTGTTGAGGCAGTTTTGGTCCATTAAATATCTTCCAAAGTATCTTAGAAATGATGAAAATTCTCTACTGGGCTTGATAAAAGTTTTAGAGTACCAAGTTTTGGAGTCTGAAGAATGTAGAATAGAACCTCAACTTTGCCAATTATTAATGTTAACTTTGAAAACATTTCTTGGCTTTCTTCAATCTTGAATTCCTTATTTGGGAAAATAAAGGATGTACCACCTCCTTGCTCAAGCCAGTAGCCTTCAGATTAACGCAATTAAGTGAAGAGAGAGGGAGAGATGTAAAGGTGAGAAAGCAAAACGTAAGGCAGCTTGAAAACCATATCTAAGAAAGAGTATCGGATGTGTCCTGGACACAGAACTCACTGGAAGGAAAATACTACAACACAAGCCTTATAAGTTTCTGAGAAAACTGGACTGAAAAAGAAAGCACAGACTAAAAGTGCTTGAACTGTTTGAGATGTTGAAACAGTAGCTGAGCTTTCCCTTGACCAAGCAGTTGCTGGACGTACTCCACGATGCCCATTTCAGTGCCCAATCCTGTGCTTGGCATAGGCCCTAAATAAATGTTTCTTCCCTCCCATACTGCTTTCCTACCCTTAAGGATGATTCCATTTTCTGCTTCTGACTATTAGGTGCCTCAGTCTAGGAATGAATTGCTGATATCCATGCTTTGGGGTCTCTCACCCTGACAGGGCCTGTAAGATCCTGGCAGGTGGCAGAGCCCAGAGTGGTTTTGGAGAAGGAAATCCCTTAATCACCATGGTCTAACGAGTGGGGCCACTCATCCTCCACCAAGACGTACTGTCTGTCCTCTCTGATTGACTCATCTAGTTCTCTCAGTAACACAGGTCCAGCCAGAAGTGACACCATTTATTCACAAGTTATTCACAGTATCGAAGCCTTTTTTTTTTTTAATCTTTCAAACACTCATTGTGCCCCCAGAAAAACCCTTCGTGACTACGGTCACAACTAAAAGTCAGAGTATATGATCTAAGATTTATGTTGTCTGTAAGTGGAATACTTTTAAAGGGTCTGTCAACATAGACAGGCAGCACATATAGGCACACACACTCTTTGGCTCCCTGTGAATTTTTGACAGGGCTTTGCTAGGTGCCTTGGTTCTGGTGGAATGTACGCATTTCTGCTGGCATGCCAGAGGTCCAGGGAAGACTGGCAAACAATGGCACTAACCTTTTGCTCAAGGTTTCCTCTAATCTCTCTAAATCCCAGTACATCTACTTGTATGTTTCCTTGAAGAAAAAGGTGGAGGTGAGCAGTTGGAGGATGGCAAGGATAAGGATGAAAAAAGGCTGGTATGGAGGGGAAAAGGAAGAAAGGTAATGCTGTCTTTCACCTCCCCACGGGTCTCCATGGTCTCCACTGGGAACACGCCTGCTTCTGCACCGGGAAAACCTGCTCATGTGCTCCACATTGCCTTCTTCTTCAACCTTTCTGTTTCCCCATCCCTTCACCCAACCTCCTTTTCCTATTACAGCCTTTCCTCTATAATCCACCAAACAGCAGCTAGGTCAGGTTCAGAGAGGGATAGAAATTCTGGAGAAACATAACTGTGATTTCTGTTAGTGAGATAAGAGTAGTTCTTAAATGAACAAAGGGAAAAAGAAGAAAACTAATTTTTTACTAACTCAAAATAGTAGCTAGGGCCCACCCTCTCTAAAGAATCTCCCTTCCCCCAGCTCTGCAAAGGAAGTGAAAACACAAGAGAAGGAGGGCCTGTCTCCTGGGAGCCTCTTATCGCTCCTTCCCTTTCCAGCTTTTCCTTCTATATTTATCTGAGTGCCTCACAGACTTTTACGCCTAGGATGCTAAGAGTTATTTTCCTGATAATCTAACCCATAAGGAAGACTTAGAAAGCATTAGTTCACTTTATTCCAATTAAAGAGAAACTAATTGAATGCACCAATTCACACTAAGTCGTTACAGTTATTAGGAAAATTTCATTTTAAATATGAAATTCCGGAAAGGGCTGATTAACTAAGTAGGAATCAAAAACTGGCCAGGAATAACTTCATCCACTAACAGATGTGTGGTTTTGTTGTTTTTTTTTTTTTTTTTTTTGGTCTACCAAGTATTTTAACCAAATTGGGAAATTTTCTATACAAGTATGAGTTTCCTGACTTGGATTTTTAAAAAATTCAGCCATGCCCATGCTTGGCCAGAGGCATAACTCATGCGTAAACCTACGGCTTCTTGTGGATTGGCTCTGACTCCTGCTTTGCCACATACCCCACCACATGTTGTCTCATCCACAGTGTGCTTCACTCATCGTGGCTACCTGCCTGACCTCTTACAGAGTTTGAATGTGCAACTCCTGATCTAAAGGAA